>WBNM01026413.1:0-17879 GCA_013399055.1 Ramphastos sulfuratus
GTCCCCTCCTCCTCTTCCTCCTCAATGTGCCCCTGAGGGGCAGCCAAGCCCTCCCGGCGCAGCCCCAAAAGCACCCACGGCGCAGCCAGGAAGGTGGTGATGGAGCAAGGTCAGTGAAACAGGTTTCTCCTCCTGGGTGGCTGGAGCAGGCGTCCTTCCCCGCGCCCGCCAGCTGCGGACTTGTTGACAGCGGCTCTCGTTAGCTGGGTTATTGAACGGGGCCGACGGCTGGGCTCTCAGCTCCGGAGGTAGCGGCTCAGGTGGGGCCACAGCTGCCCTCTGCATCTCCACATCCCTCTCCGGGTGGGTGGATGAGCTGCTCAGCCTTCCGTGGGAACCTCTTGCCGGAGAGGCGTGCTTTGAAGCACCAATGGGGCCAAGGTGGCTGCAATGATGGGAGCTCTCTGCTGGCAACCCAGATGGGTTTGGGGGCATCCACCCCAGCTCCGTGGCTCTCAGACATCCCTGGATGCTGGCACACCAGGCAGGTGGGCAATGTCAAAGCCAGGGGTTGTTTGTGGCTGTGGAGAAAGGCCAGGCTGGGAGTTGTCATGGCTGAGGTCAAAGGCACATCCAGGCCCCCTGCCAGGCTCATTCCTCTGCCCCATTCCGGCCTTTTGCCAATTTGTTGGAGGTCCTGTGGGCTTCTCTGTGCTTCTACCCAGCACTGCCTATGGTTGGTGGCACTACACAGCAGAGACAGGGAAATGTGAAGGTTAGCCAACTCGTGTGGGCATGGAGAGCCCAGGGGCAGCATCCCTGGGGGTGAGTGCAGAGAAGGGTCCCCACTGCCAGCACTGGGTTTTGCTGTGACATGGCCACACCAGCCAAGCTTCACTGCTTCGCAGTGGTGGGATAATGGGTGGGGAATAGAGGGATGTTGTAGCAGCTGGATCTGTCCCTGGCACCTCCCATGAGGGCAGAGCCTGTCCTTGGGTGACAGCAGCGTCACACTGAGCCTGCTGCTGGCTCAACCTCGACTCGGGCACTGGCATGCTGCAATCTTGCCAGAGCTGGAGAGGGGACCCCAAATCTATCCTCACCGGGGCTTAAATGATTGATTAGGACTTTCTGTCTGGGATTAGGTGGTTTCTAGACTGGATCACCCCATGCAGCCCTGTGCTTGCTGCTCCCAGTGCAGTTCCAGGGGATCCAGGTGTTCCAGTCTTTGCCTGGGTGACTCTTCTGGTGATGGCTGCTCCTGGTCTCACCAGGACCTTCAGAGCTGAGCATCTCTGCTGGCTTTGGAAAGTGTTGTTGAGTTGGAGCTCAGTGTCCTGCAGTGGTGAAACAGAGTCGTTTTCAAAGTGCGTCCTATCAGGTTAAACCTCAAAGATCTGGGAGCAGGAGCAGCAGGGAGGTTGTCCCTGTCCCTCAGAAAAAGCAGAAAGCTGTAAGGTAGTGAAGAAAACCAGGATTGCCACCTGCTCCTGGAGCCATCCCAGAGTGCAGACTGGCATCACTGGGCTCCATTGTGATTGGGGTCCCCTGTGCCACAGGGCAGATGGTGTCACAGGGCAGGCAGCACTGTGGCATGTGTGCTGATGGGTGCTGGCTGTTGCCATGCCAGCTGGGAGTCACACATCCCTCACAGTGCTTCACCATCCTCCTTCCTCTCACTGAAGCTTCTGAGGCAGAACATACAGACTGCCCAGGGCACCAGTCCTGTGGTGACCTACAGACCACGTGGTCTCAACTCTCCGTGCTACCGAGGAGCTGCTGTTGGTATTGTCCCAGCTCCACAGGGTGTCCCCTCCCTTCCCACCCACTGCCACCTCTGGGACCTGTGTGTCCCCTGACCTGACCCTCAGCTGCTGTTACTGGGACTCGTGCAGGGCTGCTTGGTGCCCTCACCTTGGCACATGGAGCCAGCTTCATCGCTGGGCTTGGAGTCAAGTTCTTCTACAACACAGTTCCCTGCCACTTTGGCATCCCAGCAGCTTTGGCATCCCATCCAGCAGTGCTGGGCATAGCCTTGTCCTCTCTGCTGGTATCAGGGCTGTGCCAGAGTGAGCCAGGATTCTGTCACAGGGATCAGCTAGGGACAGAGATCAGGTGGTGCCTATGCTCAAAGCATGTTCATCCCTAGCAGCTCCATCAGTGCTCAGTGGGATGAATCCAGACCAGCACCACACACCTAACCACAGCTACATGTTCACTCCAGCCTAAGGTTCCCCCAGCCTCAAGTCCCCAGCTACAAGCCTTTAAATCTCTCCATCCCTCTGTGCTGTTGGAGCCTGGGAGAAGACATCTGACTTTTCCAGCTCCACACAACCCTGTAGCTCCCCATTAGCCCCCAGCTCACCCAGCCTGAGCACCAAGAGGCACTGGAGAGTCTCACAGTGGGGGCATTTCCTAGCACGCTTCTGCAGAAACTGCTCCACACCTCTGCTGAGGCTGGAGAAAGTTCTTGCAGCCACAACCCCACAATTCCAGAGCAAACCTGCTTTCTGGCACAGCACTGAGCCTTGCAGGAGCTGCTGCCCTGCTCCTGACCCTTGTTCAGCTGCAGCCAGGGAATTTAGTTTGCCTACCCCACACCTCCAGTGAGCACCCTGCCTGCTCCAGGCACTGTGGCCAGACCATCAAAGGCACAGGGGCCTGTGGCACTGGTGATGCCCCACAACTTGCTTTAGCCTCCAGGGATGCTCAGTGCCACCTGCAGCTGTGTCCCTGTGCTCTACCCTGGCCTCCCTGCCTGAGAACAAGCCAGGGCAAAGCTTATTGAGATGATGGGGTCTGGAGTGGTGAATATCATCACACAAACCAGAACACAGGAGGTTCTACCCTAGCATTAGGAAAAACTTCCTTACTGTGAGGTTGATGGAGCCTTGGACCAGGCTGCCCAGAAAGTCTACTTTGGAGACTTTCAAGACCCATCTGGACACTTGCCTGTGTGGCCTGCCCTAGGTGATCCTGCTTTGGCATCTCCAGATGTCTCTTCCCACCCCTACCATTCTGTGATTCTATGATCAGGGAGCTCACTCCATCCTTGAGACACTTGGTGCCAGAATCCATGGCCTCATCTGATATTTTGTGTACATTTCTGAACTTCTTGAAACAGAAGCAGAAAATAATTTACCCTGTTAGCACCTAAAGCCAGCTTTGGAATCAAACCATGCTCCACTTCTTCCACTTTCCCAGCCCACTCAGCAGCTCTCTCCCGGGCAGAGCTGAGCTGTGTCCACCTTGCTGCCTTCCTGGGCACTTTGATTTGGAGAACAACCATGGAGGGTCCCAAAAGCCATTGCAAAGCCCCTGCAAGGTGCTGCAGCCTAGCCAGTGCCACATCCAGCCCCACACACAGCTGCTAGGGAGCAGTAGGGGGGGCACAGTGCTAAGCCTGGCAAAGCTGGGGTGTGCCATGGGTGCTCTGCACAGAGCCCCTGCCCACTTGCCTCCATTCCTGCCATCTAATGTTACTCAGCCACTCAGCCAGGAAGTGAATCCCTGGTGGGATGGGCAGGAAATAATTAAGCAACTGGTGTGCCATGGGCCTTGCTGGCCTGGCAGGTCCCAGACCCCAGTGTCACCCTCTCGTGTGGGCACCGTGGCCAGCTCCAGCACCAGGTGAGGCTGGAGGAGAGGGGCATCAGACAGGGCTGAGGACCAGCCCAAGGGAGGTGCATCCTTGTGGCCCACTCAGCCCATAGAAGCTGTCTAGTGTCTTGTGGGCAATGTTCTTTCTTGGTTCCCATGCCAGCCCCATGTGGCATGGCTGAGCACATGTGCCATCCCAGGGGAGCAGCCTGGGGGAAGCAGTCATGTCCCTGCTGGGTCAGCTGTGGTACCCAGCAGCGTGGCAAGAACACTGCAATGCTCACTCAGCACCTGCAACCCCCACCTCCAACACCACCACTGCACATTCTTGGTCATCCTGTTGTCTTCTTCCTCCAAAATGTGGTCTGGGGACTCAACCAGCTCCTAAATACCAGGCAACAAAAGCACCTGAGTGGCAGCAAGTGGCAAAAGAGCCCCCTTACAGCAGCTCCATGGGGATAAGGGCAGAGCCCATGAATCAACATCACTTCAGCAAGTGATGCTGCTCTGGTGAAAGCTCCAGGATGGGATGCCCATGCAGCACCCAGGCCACTGGCACACAGAATCATGGAGTCATTTTGCCTGGAAAAGACCTTTAAGACCATCAAGCCCAACCACAGACCTTTGAGTCCTGCCACGGGCCAAGACACAATCCCTTGGCCTCGCTCCACTCTCTACACACCACCTCCTGCAGCACGAGGGACAGGGAAAACCTGTCCAAGCTAAACCCAAGGGGGCCTGGCTTTACTCAGAACCCAAATTTAGCAGGGGCACAGGGCAGTTTGGCATTTGTGGCTTGGGGCGCTAAGGGATGCCAGTCCCCTGCCATGGTGCCCACAGGAGCTGTGCCAGGGCAGCACAGAGGCTGCTGTTTGCTCGCTGGCAGCACCATGTCAGGGAAACTGCCACCTGACTCGGTTTCTGTTTGGGAGGGGATTTAAGGGTGTTCTCCAGGGTGTGCCAGCCCTGGCCTCCACCCTGCTTTCACAAGCACCCTCTCCCAAAGGAGCTTGTTGTTCTCAGCTGTGCAGCAGATGCAATTAGCACCAGCAAGGTTCCCCCATGGAGGATCTGCTGAAGGTCTGGGGACTGCTATGTCCCCTCCTCACACCCAGGGCAAGTAAAGCCTGGCTCCATCATGAGCCTGATGGGATGCAACAGCCTAGTCAGCTGTGGGGAGTTGGAAACCAGGGGGTGCCTCCTGGGCAGGGGGTTCTGAACACTCCATCCTGCAAGGGCTGTCAACCCAGATTTTGTGGGAGACAGCCTGGTTGGAAGCTGAGGACCAAACCTAAAGTAAAGCAACATATAGAGTGTGCATAGTGGAGTCTGGCATTGGAATGGGTAACCCAGGGAGGTGGTGGAGTCACCATCCCTGGAGGTTTTCAAGAAATATGTGGACATGATGCTTCAGGACTTGGTTTAACAGCCATGGTGGTGCTAGGTTAAAGGTTGGACTCAATGATCTTAAAGATCACTTCCAACCAAGACAGTTCTATGACTCTATGATGACATGCATGAGCCCAAAGAGCAGGTGCTTGCTCCAGGGCTGCAGCACCCCTGTGCCCACAGACCACCCCACCTGGGCAGCCTGAGCCCATCTCTCGGGTTCTGCAATGCTGTGGTGGTGCCATGGCTGAATTTTGATCTCTCCCTGTGGTCATGCAGGTGACTATGCTAAGTTCTGGGGCTCAGCAATTCTGAGTGGCACTTCTGGGTTTGCCCTGAGCAGCATGGGGACTGATGCTTGGGTATTGTCATGTCACCAAACCTTCTCACCAGCTCTTTGGAGGAAAGACAAGTTGGGAGAAGGGATCTCTGTCAGCATCATCCCTATACCAGGAACAGCTTGGCTGCTCCTAAAGAAAAGACAAAGTTAGAGAGCATGCAAACCCCAATTACCCAGCAGGCACCCAAATACCCACCACATCCCTGTACCCAGCCCACAAAAGGCTCCAGCAGATGCCAATCCAAAGGATCCACTTCTCCCTGTCATTTGCTGGGATAAACTGCTCTCCGTTGCTCTGGAGTGGCAGCCATGTGCCTCAGGGCAAACCATTTCCCCACTGTGTCCAACATAAATTCCCAGGGGAATCAGAGCTGGGAGATGATTTGTGGTGGGTATATGGTGGTCTGCTGTTTGTCCAGAGCAGCGGTGGAGGGCTTGAGTGAGGTCCCTCATGTGCATGAGGAAAGGGTGGATTTAGCCACCATACCCTCAGCTGAGCACTGCCCGTAGTTTGCGGATCCTGCTGGCAGCATGACTTGGTGGCCATCTGTCTGCCCTGCTGCATCCCTCGCAGCCACAGTGGGTCCTATCCTGCGCTCTCAGACCGCGTCCCAGCAGAGGGAGCTGTGACATTAGCGAGCAGAGCCACTGCTCTCCCTGCTGGGACAGCAGCCTCGGGCTTTGGAGAGGGACCAAAGTAAACGGCGCTGGGGCCCCGGCGCTTCGCAGCCTTCATGGAGAGCTCCCTGACTCAGCACATCTCAGCTGCCCCTTTTGGCCTAGAGTCCAAGCCAAGAGTTATGCAGGACTTGTAAATTCCAATGTAAAAGCAGTTTAGCACTTTAAAAAAAATCTCTTTCTTAGCTTACATCCATGCAGGAAGATCTCAGGCTCTCAGTGGTGTTCAGCTGTCATCAGAGCATCTCTGTGTGCAGTGGCACAGGGCTGGGACCCCACACCTTTCCTGGTGGGACTTCAGTCACTTAGGGGACAGCAGGACAGAGATTCACCTTCCAAAGAGTCTTTCCTTCCCGCCCTTGCACACACACACACAAACACACACTCAAGGCACACACAGGCAGGGAGCAGCACAGCTTCACACCAAACAAATCCCATCCTCCAAACAGCAAAGCCACAGCTCCAAAGGGACAAAGGTGGTCCAGATCCCAGACAGAACCAGGGTGAGCACATGGAGACAGGCAGAAGTTACTGGGCTCAGGTCATCCTTTATCATCTGCATCCTTGAGATAAGCAGTGCCAGTAACAACATGCGGCAGTTCTCTGATCTCATAGTTTGCACCACAACAGGCATGGTGCCAGCAGCCCATGGCAAGGGGCTGTTGACTTTCTCCCTCTGGAATATGCCACTTTCCAGGTCTCCATCCCACTCCTCCACCCAGACATCCTCCTGCCACCCCAGAGCCATCCAGAGATCAAGCAGAGAGTTCAGTGGGGCTGGGAGCTGAGGGCTCAAAGGGCAATGGTCAGCAAGAGATGCTTATGGGTCTGTGCAGAAGACCCAGCACTAAGGTTCGGAGCTGTGTTTTGAGTATGGATGAACCAGGGAGGCCTGGAAGAGGTTCTTGGCTGCAGCCTGGTGCTACTTGCTCCTGGGAAGCTCTTGAAGGTGGAAGTCAGGGTTCTTCTCATGCAAACTGCTAATACAGCCCAGTGCCCTGGAGAGATGGGACAGGAATATTGCCTCCTGGGGACAGTCATTTGACCACTAGAAGGCAACTACTGACATGCTCAAACCATCATCTTCATCTCAGACTGCTGCCCTCAAGACATCACAGACTGGACTCATGGAAGTGCTGAGCATCTACTGACTAAAGTCAGGGCTGGCACATCTCAAACCAAGCAGCCCCAAGCTAGAGCAATCAAAACTCCCTCCCAAAAACTCAGCATCAAACAATGGAACCAAGAACCAGGGCAGACACCAGGACTCCCCACTCCTCTGCTCCTCCAGCCCAAACCCCAAATCAACCACTTGGCTCAAGGTAGGATGAATTGTAATGATTTATTCTGGGTCCTTTTGAAAATACCATCACGTATCTCCTTCCATTCATGGCTTTGTGTGGTCTCTCAGTGTCCTAGCCAGCTGTGCAGCACACATTCCTCCAGCAAGCAGGTGACCATTGTCCCTTCAAGGTTGGCAGGTTGGAGCTGCCTGATCCTTTCTCAGAAGTCATCTCTCCATGCCAGGTACCACCCGGGGAGCATTGCACAGACTGGGAGCAGAGCGAGGGGACAGGAGGGCAGTCCAGAGGGACCGGTGGGGATGGCTGTAGCTTTCAGCTGCCCCAGGAAAGGAGTCTCTGGCTTGTGTTTTCTGGCAACTTAGAACTGGGTTTGATTCTTCATCATTAAAAAAAAAAAAAATAAAATAAAATGCTGCTGCTGCTGCTATCTGCAAAGGGAATGAGAGAAATCAATCAGCACCCCCAGGATCCAAGGATGAGCTCTGCTGGAAGACTGCAAGCTCAGCAAGAAGCATACAGCTACATGAAGGTGGAAGCTCAAAAAACCACAGCAGACTGAGGTGCCCACATCCATGACAGGGGGAGACCCACACTAGCACCTTCCCTTCTCCTCCATGGTAGGCACATGGTCCTTCAAACCAACCAAACCCACCACAAACCAGCAACAACTCCCACCCAGCTATGCAACTGCCAAAAGTCTGAGTAGGATCTCAAGAACTTGGGGAAGTTTTGGATTCTCAGTGCCACTGGGCACTGCCATCAGCCTCCTCCCACTGGGAACTGCGGTTGATTTCCTAACACCTTCAGAAGGTGAAGAGTCAAGACAAGCCTCAGCATGGTTGAAAATCCCATCTACGGGATTCAGGAGGCTCAGACCACAGAGCAGTCTGCATTCATGCAGGTTATGAAACAAAACAAGGGCTTCACATCCTGCCCAGCTGCATCAGAGCTGTTGAGTAACGAACTCACTCTATTGCCACCTCTCCAAACTCTCATCGTTTCCACACCAGCAGGAATTTGCCCACACACACAAACACTGAGGTTAACCTGGACTCCTACTCTTCCAAGAGGGTTGAAAACAAGATCTTACATTATCCACATCTCCACCTGCTGAGGGGCTTAATGGCTCAAAGGCCCCTTCATCTCCTACTTACAGTTCAGTGTCTACAATGACATCTGGCTTCTCCAGAGTTTGTTTCCTCCTCTGGATGGCATCCACAATCTTTTTCCTGGGGCCCAATGGGATATTGATGCTCTTCAGGTCATTGTCTGAACATAGCATGAGGGCCTCCAAGTCAATCTTTTCCTTCTTCAGGATAGAAATGAACTCAAACATGTGCAGGGAGGCCAGAAAAGTCTCCAAGGGGCTGGTGTCTGGTTCGTCATCGTCGTCTAAGCCCAGCTCCACCTCATCCCAGGGTAGCTCCTCCGCGTTCCTCTCCTGCAGGCTGTTGGCACTGCCAATGCTGTCGTTGAGACTTGGCGAGCGCTGCAGGCGGCTCCGCAGTTTGACACCTACCCCCTCCGCGTTGTCTTCGCCCAGGGTGCCAGCGTCCTCCCGGCCGATGCCAAAGAGCCCGCTGCTGACGTAGTTGCGCCGGAACACCATGGTGCCCAGCCCGGGGCGGTTGAACAAGGAGTCGTGGCCGGAGTCGGTGCTGACCTCCGAGTGGGCAGAGTCCATGTGCAAACCCGGGTCGCTTATGGCACGGGAGACAGTGTCTTCGTCTGCGAGGAACATGTCTCTGATATTCCGCCGCGTCCACTCCTTGGGGCTGGCGTAGGTGCCCTGCTTCACGAACATGACGTCGTTGCCCAGCTGCAGGCCAGAGAGGGACCGCACGCTCTTCCTCCCGTCCTCGTAGATCTTGAACGTCCCATCCACCTGCTTCTTCTTCTCCAGCTTCTTCTGTATTTTCGTCTTTCCCTTGGCTGTGCCGTGGATGGTGGCTTGTGAGTATGGCAGGGAAGTCACCATGGACATGTGCTGGAACTTCTTGCTTAAAGTGCTGCTCGAATAGCTGGAGAAGCTCATGGTATCCGAGGTGTCCGACATCTCCTTTCTGTACCGCTTCTCCATCCGCTCGTGGTGCTTCTTCTGCAGCTTCACACAGTCCTTGATCCTCCGCTCCGCCTCCCGAAAGGCCTTGTCCTTCAGCTTGCTCACCAGCTTGGGGTTGAGGCTGCTCTGCTTGGCGGCGATGGAGTCCAGGTAACGCACGCACTCCATGTGCCCCTTCATGGCTGCCATGTCCAGCGGGGTGTGGTAGTCGTTGTCCAGGCACCAGATGTTGGCCCCAAAAGAGATGAGGAAGGAAAGGCAGTTCAGGTGGCCATTGGCTGCTGCCAGGTGCAGAGGGGTGTTCCCCCAGATGTCACATTTGTCCGGATCACCCCTAGAGGGCAAGAAGAAGAACCACTTAGCACGCAGGCACGGCTGGCAAGCTCTACTGAGGTGCTCCCAGTCATGCAGGATCAAACCAGCACCAGCTGTTGCCACTCTGAAATGGGAAGTTGCACGCCTCTGGCCCCCACAGCTTGATTTTAAGGGGGTTTTCTTCTGGAGGAGTGCACCACTGGCATGGAATCATGTGCCTGACACACAAGCCTGCCTCAACTTGCATGAGATGAATTTAGCTCTCAGGAGATATCTCCCCCTGCATTAAACCAGCTTTTGGAGGGACGTAGCCAGATCCTGAAAAACCCAAAAGTAAGATGTGGGGCTGATTCAAAAAAGCCCAGGACTGAGATGTGCCCCTGATTCTGAAAAGCCCAGGACTGAGATATAAGGCTGATTCCAGCTCAGACTGGAATTTCAAATCTCAAACATCCCATTAAATTCTAGTTGGGCTCTACCTTCAAATCTTAGCTTCATTCAGATTCTGTGGAAGGACATTCAAAAACATCTCTGCCTTGGATGCTCTGCTGTCCTACCATGAAGGTAGCATCACCATGGAATGATCATCCTCAGCAATGGTTCTGAAACCTGCCAGCTGCTGCAGCTTCCCATTAATGTCTGGAGAAATCTGGGGCAGAAGAGGGCACATTGGCAGGAGAGAATTAGCAAAATCCCTGGCATTGGCCTTGGGGTTGGGGTTTTGGGGGCTGGGGGGATTTGCTGTACCATGCTTGGTCTCGATTACACGGCCTGAGGCACACTGATATTAGCACATCCTGAGAATCCAGTTTCAGAGAAAGTGGAGATTAGGTTTCTGCACTCCTCAAGAGCTGGGCACTCAACTCCTGCCACTAGCAACTCTTCTGGCAGCGCTGGCCCCTAGCCCAGCAAGCTGCTGATGGGACACGATTGCTTGCCTGCATCTCCTGCCTTCCATGCATGCAAGGACTCAAACCTGGGGTCGAGGGGAAGTCTGTCCTCCTGGCATTCCTCCCTATTTGTGAGCTGCTGAAACAAGAGAGAGTTCACACCCCTGTTGGCACCAGCCCTTGCCCGAGCACGAGTGCTAATGATATGCAGCCAGAAGCAGTATCTGTCAACAAGATGCACTCCCTCTGCACACATAGGCAAAGCAAAGCCTTTTATTAAAGCTGGGCAGCTCCACCACCCTCAAGAGCAACTCCCCACAGGCAGCATGGTTCTGGCACAGCTCTGGCTCCTCACAGCCCCTGCCAGTTTCCACATCACCCTTTCAGTGAGCTCCTGAGGAACCAAGCACTGTCCCTCGGCACAAAGGCCTCCACTCCAAGTCCTACTGCCACCAGGAGTCTGGAAGGCAGAAAGATTGGGAGAGACTGCACACTTAAGACCTTCAGCCTGCACTACTTTACTCCTTGATGCTTTAGCACATGTGTTGACCAGAACTGGGAGCAGCAGAGCCCAGAAACCTGTCCTAAACCTCACAAGCTCTGTGCCCATCTCAGTGAGGAGTCTGATAACTACTTCAGAGAAAGAGCATGGAGATCACAGGAGCTAGGGGACTTCTTTCCCCTCCTGCTTTGCATCTTCATCACTAGTATCCATGCACAAGGCCCAGCACCAGCTCATTCACCTTCCCATTCAGCCACCAGACTCACTGGGTACACTGCAAGTCAGGGAACAGCAGAGCCAGAGCAGGGCCACCAGCTGGTGTAAAGACCAGCACACAGACCTCAGGCTTTCAGCATCTCAACTATGAAACACTGAAGGGAAATGATTCTGCAAAAGGCAGAAGCAACAAAAACAGTCTCCAAACATTGAGCTGGAGATTATCTGGACACAGGGAGTGAGCTTCCTGGCTGTACTCCCACAGAGCTGCTATGAAGTGTGCTCAGCTTTCCTCTCAGGGGAGCATCAGCAATAGCTCCGCCACAAAACTTTGTAGAAACTCCTTAAGTACAACCTGGAGCCTGCTGGTAAATTCAGCAGTTAGTCAAAAGGTTTAAAACTGTGTAAAGCCCCAAACAGACCCACAGACCCTGCGGGACTTCTGTACCCAGAGCCTTTGATACCTCTCACAGAGCAGATCATAGAATCATAGAATCAGTCAGGGATGGAAGGCACCACTAAGATCACCTAGTTCTAACCCCCCTGCCATGGGCAGGGACACCTCACACTAGGTCAGGCTATCTGGAGCCACATCCAGATGTGTGTTAGGGAGGAGAAGGGCAGGAGAGCAGAAGGTCAAGGAGCCATGAAACCAGCAGAAGGAGAGGAGGGAGCAGCCAAGTCTCGAGGAGTGGTAACTCCCCAGCCCTTGCTTCCACCCTCGTAGTGACATGTCCAGGCTGGGAAATTCATGGGGAGGATAAATATTTGATGAAATGCAAGAGGAGAGTAAATTATTGATGGGGCTGGTTTAAAGAGCCAGTGAAACTGGAACTGCCAGCACTGGCGGTGGGACTCCGGTGTGTGAAGAGTTGTCCATTTGTTTACATGTGCTCTGAATGGGCACGTGTGTGCCCAGTGTGTGTGAGCAGACAAATCAGGGCACCAGGAGGGTCCCAACATGGACACAGACTCATGATGTGGACAGTAATTTAGCAGTGGACTCACTAGAAATAATCTTGCTCCCTCGAGCCAAGTGTGTGGATGCTCAGATCCATAAAGAACATCACAGAGTCCATCCTCATGTCTGGTTCAGGTGGCAAAGGGCAAAGCCAGGGAGGTTTGGGTAGATTTGTATTTGAGAGTCTACTTTCCTCCTGCTTTCCACCATCTCAGAGAGTAAGTGAGGGGCAAAAGCATCAAACTCAGCTTTCCCTGGACATTTCCACTGTCTAGAAACAAAAAAATATTAGAGCAAAATTTAGAAAGAAGTTCTACACCATGAGAGTGGTGAGAGCCTGGAAGGGGTTGCCCAGGGAGGTGTTGGAAGCCTCATCCCTGGAGGTGTTTAAGGCCAGGCTGGATGAGGATCTAGACAGCCTGATCTAGTGTGAGGTGTCCTTGCCCATGGCAGGGGGGTTGGAACTGGCTGATCTTTGTGGACCCTTCCAACCCTGACTGATTCCATGATTCTATGAATCTATGATTCTGATTCCGTGATTCTATGGATCTATGATTCTGATTCCATGATTCTATGGATCTATGATTCTGATTCCATGATTCTATGACGATTCAATCTCTACATCCCTTTGCCCTATAAATGTTTGCCAGAGGTGCTAAAAATGCAGCAGGGGGAGGGCAGAATGGTGACTTGCAAAGCAGAGCTGTTTGATCCAGCACAGATAATAAACATGAGGCCCTGCCTCTGGCAGGTGCCTGTCCCAGCAAAACTTCCCCTCCAGGGTGCTGCGCACAAGGAGGTGCTGACTGCAGGGTCCACTAAGTGGGAACCTATTTTAATGACAGGTGTCAAGCACAGCACTGCTCAACTTCAAAGCGTTTTCCAGTGCTGAGTCAACTGCTGTAATAATCATTATGAAAAATGCTGCTAATTGAGCCCCTTGGGTGGACGTGGGCATCTCCTGAGTCACCCTGCTTGCACCCTCACTCCCTTCCTGCTGGCTTTTCCCCCTCACTTCTCCCATGGGATCCCAATTAGCCAGGGAATCCAGAAGCACTTACACACCTCCTTCCCCAGCTGCACGTGTGAAGTTCCTCTGATAGCAATGGGCTGGCTCAGCCCTGGCTCATGGGTGTGTGGGAAGGATTGAGGTCTTGGACCAGGAGCCAGCTAAGTGCAGAGTGTCTCCAGTTCCCATAAAATGTTCTTGGATATAGGAAGAGGGGGAAAAAATCATTAATGTTTTGAGGGAAAAAAAACCCAACCCACCAGCTTCAGCATAGCCAGTCAGGAAAATGAGCTAAGCAAAGCCTAGAAATAAGCAGAAAAGGTGTTTGGACCCAGAGCTGAGCCTTGGGTCCAAGCTTTATCCAGCTGGTGGCAGGTCAAGGATTTAGCTTTACTCCAGGTTCAGATCCCTCAGAATCATGAAATCATAGAATACATTGGATTGGAAAACACTCTTGATGGTCATCTTGTCCAGCTCCCCTGCAGTGTGAGCAGGGACATCCCCAATTAGGTTGCTCAGGGCTTCATCAAGTTTGACCTTGAATGTCTCCAGGGATGAGGTCTCCACCACATCCCTGGACAACTTGTTCCAGGATTTCACCACCTTCACTGTGCAGAACTTCCTCCTAAATCTATCCTGCTGTAGTTTCAAACCATTGCCTCTCATCCTGTCACTACGAGCTCCTCTAAACAGTCCCACCCCAGCCTTCCTACAGGTCCCCTTCAGATACTGCAAGGCTGCTATAAGGTGTCCCTAGAGCCTTCTCTTCTCCAGGCTGAACAACCCAAACTCTCCCAGGCCTGTCAAATCCAGCTCAGGTGCTGCAGCTGAGGTTCGTCTCGGTGCTCTCTGCCTCTTGCACCAGCAAAAAGCCAGGCCAGCAGTTATTGTTACTGGTGACTATCAACACTGGCTGGCAGTGCCCAGGGGCACATCTCCTGGCTCAGCACTTCCCCATGCCCATGCTGACTCCAAGCAGCCAGCTCAGGAGCCGGAAGGGATGAAACTGTGACGGCTCCACCCTGCTCCCTCACCTTCCTGCAGGTCATCGCCCAGAGGGAGGTTCCCACCAACAAGGCCAGGCTGCTCCTGGCAGCCACATGGGTGGCCATTAGCCCCGTGGCATGCAGAGGATGCACATCACCTTCACGTGCCTTGCTGCAACCTCTGCTGCAACCCTGCCCCAGCCAGGGTGACCTGAGCTCCTCAAGTAGTCTGGCTGATGGCAGGAGCCATCTCGTCCCCTCCAACCCACCTGCATCCTTCTGCCATCAACATCCAAAGCACCTTCATTCTATAGGAAGAACTTCTCTGCAGTGAGGGTGGTGAGGCACTGGCACAGGCTGCCCAGGGAGGTTGTGGCTGCTCCCTCCCTGGAGGTGTTCAAGGTCAGGTTGGACGAGGCCTTGAGTGACCTGTGCTAGTGGGAGGTGTCCCTGCCTATGACAGGGGGTTGGAACTGGATGAGCTTTGAGGTCCCTTCCAACCTAACCCGTTCTATGATTCTATGATATGTGACACCCCCCTCCACCCCTTGCTGTAAGAAGGGAAACTGAGGCACCTCTCTGTACAGAAACACCAGGGGACAAAGCTGGCTGCAGACCAGCACAGCACATCCTCACCCCTCCTGTGGCCCACTCCAGGACAAGAAAGTCCTGACCAGTCCCAGCTGAGGCCCCCAGACCTCTGTCTAACTGGAACTGGACTTGTGCCCACCCCTGCCCCAGCAGTTTGCAATGAACCATGTTGAAGCATTACAGCCTCTGAAAAGCTGCAATGCTAAATGCCAGTTGGCCTGCCCTGTCCCACCCATCATGTTAATTGAGTTTGCTTCCCTCACTGGAGCCCAACCAGGAGGAAGAAAAAGGTTTTTTGTGTTGCAAACAAGAAGGATGAGCCACTGCTGATCCCTCCATCCCATACTCTCTCTTTATCCCCGTGCAAAAGTGGCACAGAGGCATGGACACATCACCAGCTGTTATGGACAGAGCCATAAACAGGCTTCCTAACCCACTGTGTGGGGGCTTCCCTCAGGGATCCACCAACAGCTCTAGGATACTTTCTTTCCCCCTCCCCAATTCAGCACTGCCACAACCTGCTGAGCACACAGGAGCATGAATGAAGCTCTTGCACTGATGTCAGAGCCTGGCCTGCAGCAGGACACAACAATCAGAGTCACGATTTTTGCCCACCTCCCACAGCCCTGCCTCCTCAGGATGCCTCTAGCCAGCTTCTATGGAGGACATTTCACAAGAGCCTGGCCTCAGCACCCTGTCTCCCAGCTCATCTGGACACCCAGATGTGTCCAGCACTGGCAAGGAGGAATGTCAGGTTTCACTGCCCCAAGACTCCCACATCAACCCCTGTGCCTCAGCTTCCCCCTGCAAACTTCAGACCCCGGAGCTGCTTCTCACCTCACCCCTGCATGGAGCCAGCCCAGCCCAGCCCAGCCCTGAAGCCTCCACTCCCCTCGAGACACTGTTCCATGCCATGGTGCAATACTCTCTGCCCTGCAGTGTAGGGCTCTGTGCCAAAGGAGGGACATTTGGGCAACAGAGGGCAGAGAGAAATGCCCTGACATTTTGGAACACTTGGAGGTCCTCTCTCTTGCCTTCCAAATGTCACAGTGCAGATGGAGTAGGAGCACATCCAAAGCCAAACTAAGTTTCATCCCTGAATGAGACCTCAGTGCCCTTGCCAGTTGCCCTAAGCTCTAGCAGGAAATGACAGGGTCTGACCATGGCCTCTCCTGGTCTCTCTGGTACCCTTGTCCCCAGACTGGGGCTTTCCTGCCCCTCACAGCCCCCATGCTGGCTCTGGGGAGCAAAGCCTGTCCCCACACTGAGCCGAGCAGCAGGGTGAGGAGGCTTCACTGATCTCAGCTTGGTCCTGAGTGAGGCTCTGACATGAATTTTGGATCTGAGATGAATTCATGGAGCTAAGTGCATCCTGCAGCCCCACAGACACACACTTTGCTCCACCATCCATCACGTAAAGGGCACCAGGCTTTCGCCAGGCTATTTGCCCTGTCAGGAACAAATGTATATCAGGCTGTTAATTAAAGAGCAGCCAAGCTGTACATGGACATGGCTGAGCCCAGGAGGTCCTTTTAATCCAATGTGAATCTATAAAAGGGGCTCCTCCATGGAAAAGCATCCCCTGAGCTTTGTGGAGAGGCAGAAACTGTTGGCTTGGGTGCAGGCAGTGGTGCTGGAGGGTGTCCTGTGATGGAGGCAAGAGATATAAAGAGATATAATGACACAGAGAGATAGAAAGTCAGCCTGAAAGGTCCATGCTGTGGATGAATGTCTCTCCAGGAAGCAAAGGAGGAAGGCAGAGCCTTTCTGAAGGTGTGTTCATCCATGTCATGTGTCTTTCAACCTGGCTTTTTGGCCATCAAAGAGTCTTGGGAACCATTTCTCAGGTTCTCATCCTGCCCTCGTCTCTCTGGCCCTGTGTGGCAATTTCCCTTCCAGCAGGAGCTCAGAGCAGTTTTCTGCTGGGCACAGTCTCTCTTGGGACACACAGCAAGTTCCACAGCCCCCATCCAGGGAAGCCCCACAGGGCTCCCAGCTCAGGAACATCTCAGGACGCACCGCTCACAGCAACATCTTGCTCTCTTCCCTCTGGACTCCAGATCATCTTTGTCTGACCACACTCCTATTACATCAAGCACTCAAGAACTTCTCAAAGTGACTCTCTACACATCCTCTCTGATACCAGGATCTGAAAAGAAAATACTTTACCAGGGAAGAACAGCAAAGTGTGTGGGAGTTCTGCCTGCAAATACAGCTGACCAGGAGCTTGGGAGCTGGCTGAAGATTTTGCACAAGCAGAGCAGAGTATCAGGAGCTGCTGAGAGCCCAGGACCACAGTGGAGATGCAGCTGATTAGGTGCAAGACCTGCAAATGCAGCCCAAGGTGGACACAGAAAATCCCCTCACTGAGCTCCAGCCCAGCACATAAGAGCAAAGCCCTTCCAAGGAGGCATGAGGTACATCCTGGCTGCCAATCTCAGCACTGTTCTTCCACATTAAAAAGAAACAAACCAAAACCAGCACCACCAGCAAGCTCTCAACGCATGACAGAGGCCACCCCAAATTTAGATGAGGTGCTCAGAAAAGCTGCTGGAAGCACTGCCACATGCTCCCCTGGGAGGTTGGTGAGAACAGGAGAGCCACATATCACTAAAGAAAGAGCTAAGAGTGGCAGATCTTGCCTCAGCACAGGCCCTTTGTGAGGTTCTCCCAACACCAAGATAAAACTCTCCAGTCTGTCACGTCCCCACAGTCCCACTCCCTTCTCTCCACCACATCCACATTTACAGAGCCAGAGACACTCAGACTCAGCCAAGAGACACATCAGCATCGAGCAGCATCCATGGGGGAGACTGGGCTTAAAGAAATCTGCTCCTGAGGAACCTGCTCCTGAATTTCCTGGCTCCAAGTGCATGACAGACTGCCCAGGAGTCATGCATTGAGACCTTGCTTTGGGTAAAGCAAACAAGTGTCACCTATTGCAACCATCTCTCCATGCAAGCATTTCTTGGGACAGAAGGAGCAGCTCTCCTCTCTGCCCCCTCATTTAAAAGGGCTTCTTTTTTTTTTTTTTTTTTTTTTTTTTTTGGGTTTTTTTTTTTTTTTTTTTTTTTTTTTTTTTGGTGTGTCTCTTTT
>WBNM01026413.1:19085-36035 GCA_013399055.1 Ramphastos sulfuratus
TTTTTGGGTTTTTTGTTTTTTTGTTTTTTTTTTAGTTTTGGCAGTGACCTTATGTGTTTGCACTTCAGCTCTGACTGTCCTTACAGGACCTGCTTCAGGACTGCAAAATCCTTGCGGGGAGGACCCAGCCCCATCTCAAAAGAGGTTTGGGGCAGGGGTGGTTATGGGGTCAGAGGAGCTGGGAACACACAGAGCAGTTCTCAGCAGCGTTGGATTAGACTCAAACTATCATAAGCATTAAAAAATGTCGGAGAGGAAGACAGGAGGAGGGTATTAAGGACAGAAGCCATCATCTGGGGGGGCTCCTGCACCCACACGGACTTACAAGCAGGGAAAAGGGAAGAGGGGGTAGCAGCTACTCGGTGCCTCAGTGCCGTGCGGCCACCAGCACTCACCCTCTGCTGACAATGAGGCGCAGGGCGTCCAGGTTGCCGTGGTAGGCAGCCCACAGCGTCGGGGTCATGCCATCCTCATCCGGAGAGTTCAGGTCCTTCTTGGTGGCTTCCTTCAGGAGGTCCAGGTAGCCGTCCCGAGCTGCTCGGTGGTACTGGTCATTCATGGTGCAGAATGGTCCCCGGGCGAGCGCATGGGTGCCCAGGGGTGCTCAGAGGACGGGCATGGAGCTGGGGAAGGGGGAGCTGCCAGGAGAGCCCAGCTCGCCTCGCACAGCTCTGCAGCACCACGACACCTGAGAAGTCCTGGCTGGGAGGCAGGAGCTCCTCCAAGCCCAGCCAGCCAGCTCCTCCAGTGCTTCCCTGGGTCCTAAGCATCCTCCAGCCCTGACAGCTCCTCACAACAAACCTTTCACGCATCAGCTCCACTGCACATCAAAAGCTCCAATTAAGCAGCCTGGCAACGCCGAGTTCAGCCGAGCGCCGTGGGCACAGGATCACACAGTGACAGCTCGCCAAGTCCAAATGTCTCCTAAGTGGAGCAGGCTGCCAGGAGGGCTCAGGGGCTGTATCCTGCTTGATATCCCTGCACGACCCTCGCCAGAGCAACCCCAGCTGGAGTGAGGGGCAGCAGCAGCCAGAGGAGGCTGATGGAGCACAAGTGCCCAGTGTGCCCACTAACAGCCTGGGACCTACACGGGTGCTCCTGCAGGGATGGTGGAGAGCAGTCTGGTGACTGCCCCAGAGTGTTGGCAGCTCAGGTTTTACTGGTTATGTGAAAAAAGGAAGGAGAAGGAAGGAGAAGANAGGGGCAGTGTTTGGCCTCTGGTGCCTGTTATGCTGGCATAGAGCTTCTGTCTATGCTGAGCCCTGTGGTGAGTTGGATGGTCCCAGGCAATTCCTCCAGTGCAGGATTCCTAGGCCCTGGGCACCCTCTGCTGTCAGGAGAGATGAAGCCAAGCCTGGACACTGACCAAAGCACGAAGCTGTCAGAGCACATTGCTCCTTTCTTCTGTGTTCTTCCTATCATGTCCTGGCTCTGGGTACAGAGATGTCCAGAGTTGGACCTTGTGGCTGTCACCATGGCTCTGTGACAGCACATGAGGTTTGGAGAGAGTGATGCAGTCACAGCAGATGGGTGAGAGAGGGGGGAAGATTAGAAAAAACAGGGACAGACTGAAAGGCAGAAGCAGAGAAGAGAACAAAAAAAAAAAAAAAACAACAAAAAAAAAATAACAGACTTAAATGCATCTTTGTAAGCAAAGAAATGTCCTAAACAGCAGGGTGGCTCTAAAGTGGTCCCAGATGCATCCACACAAATTGCAGGGATTAACCCTTGAGTGACCCACACAGAGTCACCATCTTGGCAGCCTGGGGACCTCTGCAAGTGCCCCAGAGATGAGTTCTGCTCTCTGTAGGGTTTGCTGACAGCAGAAGATTTGTACTCATCCACTCAGCCTCCTTGGGAGAGCTGATGGGAAGTAGGAGAGATGGAGGTGTTTGGGATCCTTCCAGGTGAAAAGACATCATTAATGTCTGTAATTCATTACTGAGGTTATTTAATGATTGTTGTATTATCACTAATTAAGCTTCTTATGCTGTATGGTGGCTCCCAGGGGGACACTGGGAGCATTGCCCAAGACAGTAAACACTCTTTGCCCTGTTGCTGGCTGCTGAGGACAAAAGAGGGAGGATAAATCAGTGCATTTAGCTCAGAGGGACTTTCAGCCTCTGGCCTCAGGAAAACATCATCATTATCAGCACAGATTCACCACAAGGGGATCTGGGCTTCCCCAGACAGAGAAAAGATAGAAACAATATGTTTGGAGAAGACCTTTATGATCACTGAGTCCAACTGTTTCCTAACTCTATCAAGGCTGTTGCTAAACCATGCCCCTCAGCACCGCATCTCTCCCTCTTTGAAACACCTCCAGGAGGGGATTCACCTACCTCCCTGGGGAGCCTGTTCCAGTGGTTGAGAACTAGTCCAGTGAAGAAGTTTCTTCTAATGCCCAACTTAAACCTTCCCTGAGGCAACCTGAGGCCATTCCTGACCAACCACTCGGCCCAAAGAGGAATCCCCAAGGATCCACAGAGGTCAGGCAGGGCAGCCCCAGTACTGACAGCACAGGAAGACACACGAAGGTCTCCCAGGGCTGACCCTTCACCATCTCACACAGTTCAGTTGGATGCTGTCCCTGTAGTGCTGCAAGGAGCACAGTGGTGAGCAGGCAGGGATGGGACTGACCAAATGTGTGCATCTCAGAGCAGGGACATCTCCAAAAGAGCCATCCTCATGAAGAAATAAAGCCTGTCCCTATCCACACAGAACTGGCCTGGGTCTCCCTATCTGCCTAGCAAAATCTAACAGCTGGGGTAAGAGAGATTCTCAAGCAAAAGCTGTCCCCTCACCTGGCAAATGCTTGGAACACCTCTGCACCAGGGTTTGCGACATGACTTTCCTTTTTAACTTGAGAGAAGTTAAGCTCCTGAGGGCCAGGGAAAGGTAATGCCACCCAGAAATGCCCAAGGCAATGCGTCAGCAAAGGGGAACGTCTGTTCCAGTTCCCAAGTCCTGCCCTGCTCTACTGCTAGACCTTCCTCATTGCTGCCACCACGGGTGGGAAAAGCTTGAGGCCTGACAAGCTACGAATGCAAATTTCTCCTTTCCCTCAGAAACATTCTAGGCATAGAGCACCCTGATGGAAATGGTACAGGGTGAGGCACAGTATTTGTTGTGCTCAGTTAAGCAGAAAGCCAAGCCCAAAATCACCAGCAAAGACAAGTTCATCCTCTAAACCATCTTCAAGTGGGGAGATGGGTTTGCTGAGTGGCTTTGCTTTCTGGTGACCGTGACTCTGCGACCGAGCGGTCTGTGCCGTGCTCAGCTGCATTGCCACCTCCTGCCCTCCCCAGGTAAATAACTCTTATCTCTTCATTTCTCTCCTGCTTCCCCCAAATCAGCTATTGCACAAAATGGATCACATGAGCCTCTCTGAGAAGCCCACGAAGCACCGCTCTCAGCTCCAGACATGGTATAAATCAAAGAGGCATCCCAACAGGTATAAATTCTTTGGCTGACCAAGCTGCAGCAACAGAGGAAACTTCTCAGCCTGGCAAGAGGAGAGCTTTGGATCTCAGGACAGGTTGGTGGCACAGCTTTGTTTGAATAGTTATCTTGCTTTGTGTTGGTCTCAATGGTTACCTTGCTTCGTGTTGGTCTTTCCATTGAGAATCAGTGGAGTCCCAAGCTTGGGGTTTTAGAGGGAGTGACAGCAAATGTAGCTCACATCCATCTTGCAGGAAGTGGTCCCACAAACTATGGTGTGACATTGCAAAGACTCCCAGGGCTTTCCTACCTTACAGCTGCCTGATCCTCAGCCAGGAAGTGTGTTTAGTGGGTGACGTTTAGAAATAAAACCACACTGGCCCTTTGCCCCCAGGATATTTGATCCTGTTCATGCTTTTCTGGTGCTCCTCCAAAATCTTGCATCAATAAACACCTGAATGTTGAGTGACAAATAAGGCAGGCCTTGTTTAAACTGTCCTGGGACCTCCCCAACCAAAAGCATCTTAAGCAAGAACAGAGCCCTCAGGGAAGCAGGAACAGAAAGGCTGAATGTGAGCTCATCTCTGGTTTTGCGCTCCCCATCTCAGCCTTTCCCCTTCCTCTGATACCTCCTCTCCTCCTCTTCACATGTCCTGCTCTGGTCCAGCCCCAGGCTGCTCAGAATGAAGTGACACCTCTCATTCATGGAGCTCTCCTCCCAACAGCACTAACCCTCAGCTAACGCAGTGGTCGAACCATGACCGACGAGCCCGTGCGGAAGGACAGCGAGATCAGAGGCTGCCACTCCAGCATGGGCTGCGGGCACAAAGCCAGCCTCACTTCCAGCCAGATCACGTCTTTTGGCCACCAGCCTCACCCGTCCCACTCCACTCCTGCCTCCAAGGAGGTGTGGAAGAAGGGTGGGCGCATGTTCTCCATCCTGCTGGCGGTGCACTTGGCGCTGCTGGCCTGCACGCTGGTGAGCAGCGGAGCTTTCGAGAAGATCGCCGTGCACGACTACGATGTCTTCTTCCTGCTGACTGTCATGATGCTGGTGGTCATCATATGGATCATCTTCTACCTCGTCAGCACCTCCCGCTGCCCAGATGCCATTCCCTGCAAAGATTCCCACGCCGGGCCCATCTGGCTGCGAGGTAGGAGCTCGTGGGGGTGTAGAGCTGAAGTGAAGGGTGGGTGTCAGTTATTACCTGGGAAACAGCAACCAGCTGGGGCAGAGTCTTCTACTCCTGTGCTGGGTATGGCACCACGCCCTGCTTCACAGAATCACAGGATGGCAGGGATTGAAGGGAGATGGCTGAGTCCAAACCCCCTGCCAAGGCAGGTTCACCTAGAGGAGGTCACAAGAAACATGTCCCTGCAGGTTTTGAATGACTCCAGAGATGGAGACTCCACCACCAATCTGGGCAGCCTGTTACAGTGCTCTGTCACCCTTAAATTAAAGAAGTTCCTCCTCAGAAGGTTAACTCCTGATCTCTCCACTGGTTTCACTGCCAGGTCTCCCTTTATCTGCCAGCACCCTTGGCACTTTACACCAGGTTCCTTGCCACAGCTCTTGCAAGAGCTGCCAGCCTCAGTCAGATTAAGAAGCTGACTGAAAACCCCTTGCAACCACAATTACTGTGTGATTCTGTTGGTGTCAAAATAATTTGGATGCCACAAAAAAAAAAAACAGAGGTAAAAGTAAAGCCTCTCCATGGCAATAGTTCTCTTCTTCCTCTCATCTATCTACATTGTCCACAAGTGCATGCATCTGTCCAACCACAGATACTTTGGTTCCTCAACAGGAGGTCTGGTCCTATTTGCCATTTTCAGCCTTGTCATGGATGTGTTCAAAATAGGCTACTACTCGAGCTTCTACAGCTGCCTGTCTGCAATCAAGATCATCTACCCCATCGTGCAAGCAATATTCGTGGTGGTCCAGGTGAGAGATGGTTGTGTTCTGTCTTCGGGAGAGGTGGGGATAGAGCCACCAGCAGAAGGAGCTCTGATCTCAGGGACGTAGTAAATGTAAAGTGACTACATTCAGCCTCTGTCCAGCCCACATCTTCTCCCTCCAACCAAGATATCTTCCCGCAGTGGCAGCTCACCTCAAGACATTGATTTCATCTTGTTCCCATCTTGTGACATTTTGGCTTAGGCCAGGATGGTTTGTCACAAACTCTAAGCAGTCCCCAGCCAGGCAGGTTTCCTTTCCCATGAAGAACAGAGAGGAAGGGCAATCAGGGCACAGGAACTGTCCTGCAGTTTGAAGAATGGCACAGAGGACCACCCGCTCTGGGACAATATCAAGGTGGGAAGAGATCAGAAGTGCCAGTTTAGACAGGAACAGGGGCTGGCCATGGGCAGAATAATGGCAGTGGGACAGGGCGGGAGGAGCAGAGAAAGAGCAGACCACATCCAGCAAATGGCCAGGATTATGGACCCAGGTGAAAGAGGCTCCAGCTTGCTCTCTGCTGAGCAGGGAGATCCTTTCTGCAGAATGATGTGATTTGCTTTCTTGCTTTGCTGGAAATGACAACTTCTTCTCTTGCCCCTGCCAGACATATTTCCTGTGGATCTCTGCCAAAGACTGTGTCCATGTACACCTGAACGTTACCAGGTGAGCGCTGCTGTTCTTGGAACAGCCTTGGCCCAGGAGACCTGGGCCACCACAAAGCCACTGCCCTCTCACACAGCTGGGATGCAGCAAAGAGATAATCTCACCAGCCTTAATGCTGGCCAAAGATAAACCTGCTCAGTCTCCAGCTAAACTTAGATCCCAGCTCAAGCAGCTGAGGTTCATGACCTGTGGATCTATCAGGGCTGGGATTCACTTCACAAACACAAGCATTACTCAAAGCAGATTAGTGTTAAATAAATGATTAGTATTAAATAAAATGATTCAGAGCTGACTTTTGCTTCTCTGGGGAAGATGACAACACAGTGAGCAAGTGTCATGCTAAAACCAGAACTTGTCCATTTTTGCAAGACTGGATCTACTGGAGATCAATCCAGACCTATTACTCTCTTCATTGTTGGGTAGCTCTTCCAAAATCAACAAGAGGAATCAGGCTTTGCTGATCCTCATGAGCATGAAGGAAAGATAGGATGAGAGCAAGAGCAGCAAAGCGAAGGTCAGGATTTCTAGAGCCACCAGAGCCCTTGCACCGCTTCAGGCAGCTCCTGCAGTCCCTCTTGGCATGTGTACATCTATAACAAGGACAATAACAACATAGTCTAGAGCCATTACTTTAGCCTCATGAACCTTCTCTTTCCTCTGCAGGTGTGGCTTGATGCTAACACTGACTACTAACTTAGCAGTGTGGATGTCAGCAGTGACAGATGAGTCTGTCCACAAAGCACATTCAAAGCTGAAGAAGAACATGACAGATGAACTCTACAGATGGCTCCTGAGAGGTAACCTGTCCATTTATGAAGCCAGCCAGTCCAGGGAGAGAACCCTTGAGGTAGAAGTTGTTTTGTAAGTCAGTTTTTTGTCCCTTTTCAGAAGGCCTGTGTAGAGCTGAAGGTTCCTTTAACAGAGCTGGCACATTAAAACCCAGGTCTGAATGTTGGGAATATTAGGTTGATGATTGGACTTGATGATCTTAGAGGTCTTTTCCAACCAAAACAATTCTATGGTTCATTTCTTAAAATGTAAAGTCAGAAAGGAAAGAAGGGGATAAAGAAGGGGATAAAGAAGGGAATAAAGAAGGGGATAAAGAAGGGGATAAAGAAGGGGATAAAGAAGGGGATAAAGAAGGGGATAAAGAAGGGGATAAAGAAGGGAATAAAGAAGGGAATAAAGAAGGGAATAAAGAAGGGAAAGGGGAAAAAAAGAGATTTAATCTTCCATTTGACTTCTTCAGAAAGACCATGAGTGCCAGAAAGCTGAAGTGTCCTTGCTGTCAAAGTGGTCAGGTGTTCCTCTGACCTTGGTCTTGCTTTTCACTGACCCTGAGTATCCATTCCTGAGGGCTGTTAACAAGAGCTCAGTGTTTTGACATCTCTGCATCTTTGTGTTTCTGTCTGGTTTCAGCGGGAATAAGAAGCAGCTCAGCTGAAGACTGCAACTGCAACAGCCAAATCTGCCAGATCTTCAAGAATGGCTACTTCTGGCTGTACCCCTTTAACATTGAGTACAGCCTCTTTGCCTCTGCCATGGTCTATGTCATGTGGAAGAACGTTGGGCGCTTCATAGACCACCACTCCCACCACATTCAACGCCTGAAGTTTAGGCTTTTCCGCAGGACCTTCTTTGTAGGTATCATGTTGGGCCTCATCACTCTGGTGAGTGGTTTGGGAGTCCTCATTCTTTATGAGGTGCAGGTAAATTCCAGCACCGAGTCCAGCAAGAAGAGCCAAGCCCTCAGTATGTACTATATCTTCAACATTGCCTGCCTGGGCCTGATGTCTCTGGTCTGCATCGGCGGCTCTGTCATCTACCGCTTTGACAAGAGGGACATGGATCGGCACAAGAACCCCACCAGGACCCTGGACGTGGCCCTGCTGATGGGGGCAGCCCTGGGGCAATATGCCATCTCCTACTACTCCATCGTGGCCATCGTGGCCAGCACGCCAAGGGATGCTATCAGCGCTCTCAACCTCACCTACGCCCTCCTCATGATCGCCCAGCACACCTTCCAGAACATCTTCATTATCGAGGGCCTCCACCGGCAGCCCCCCAAGGAGGACCACAAGCGAGAGTCTCACCAGAAGGATCTCTATGGACTCACCTTTGTCAACATCAATGCAGTGTCCCTCCGCGTGCCCGACGGCGGCGATGGCTCCTTGGCCCTCGGTGCAGCAGCTGGCGCTGAAGCCACTCACCCTGCCGACCTCGTGCGGTCCCTCACCGCCCCCAAGAAGATGAACTGGAGGAGGAAATTCTTAAAGGAGATCTCCATGTTCCTCCTGCTGAGCAATATCATAGTGAGTACAGGCAGAGAGAAGAGCTTGTCAGGGCTGGTGGGAGGGAGGCGAGCACCAGGGGGAATACATTAAAGGTGAGTGTCAAGAAAAAGGGGACAGTCTTTTGTCAGTGGTGCCCTGAGATAGGGTGAGGGGCAACTGGAGCACAGGACGTTCCTCCTCAACACAAGGAGAACCTTCTTTGCTGCAAGGGTGCTGGAGCCCTGGGGCAGGCTGCCCAGAGGGATTCCAAACCCACCTGGACACTGTGATCCCAGGCAGCCTGCTGTGGGGAACCCTGCTTTGGCATGGTGGTTGGACTGGGTGATCTCCAGAGGGCACAGAATCATAGAATCAGTCATGGCTGGAAAGGACCACAAGGAGCATCCAGTTCCAACCTCCCTGCCCTGGGCAGGGACATCTCACACTAGATCAGGCTGTCTAGATCCTCATCCAGACTGGCCTTAAACACCTCCAGGGATGAGGCTTCCAGCACCAAACTGGGCAACCCCTTCCAGGGTCTCACCACTCTCACGGTGTAGAACTTCTTCCTACCTTCCAACCCTCACTGTACTGGGATGCTGTGATTCTGTAAAGTGCCTGTGAAGAAGCAGATGTTCCCCACACACAGCCAGTTACTCCTGTGCCTCCACCACACAGACAGCACACTCACAAGGAATGGGTGGAGATGGGATTCCCTTATCACTTCAAAGCAAGAGCAGCTGCCCTTAGCTGGGATATTTTGGGCTATGCTGATGGACCTGCTGCTTATCACCAGAATATCAGATAATAAAATTGGTGGGTACAAGAGAAAAATCAGTTTCAGGGTTTCAGGTAGCATTAGAGGAGCAACGAGAGACACTGACCCCTTCCCCTTAAGCCCCCAAAGAAAGGACATGAAGTGACAAATACCTGGGGTGAAGTCTGGGTGTTCTTGAGAGATGGCAGGGTGCCTCTTCTCAAAACCCATAGCCTAGGAGCCCAAAGGCTGACCCCAGTTTCTATGAGGAGCAACTGGCCACGTTTAGAGCTTCCACTTCTGTGAGCAGCCAGGGGACCACAGTGACCTGTAAAAGACACAAAGGGTTACAGCTGCACAGCCAAAGCAGCCATACACATGTTTAGTGTAGAATCACAGAATCATTTTGGCGGGAAATGACCTTTAAAATCATTGAGTCCAACCATTCTCTAACTCTGCCAGGCCTGGTGCTAAACCATGTCCCTCAGCACAACATTTCTGTGTCTAAACACCTCCAGGATTGGGGATTCAACCTAGGGAACCTGTTCCAGTGTTCGAAAATCCTTTAGGTGAAGAAGGTTCTTGCCTCTAGAGAACCTCCAAGTCTCAGCTAGTCACTCACATTGTGTCCTCAAACTGATTTTACACTTAAGCTCAGAGAGAACGAGCTGACAACCCCCACGCAACCAGACAGATGTGCTGGGCTTCTGAGTACAGCATAAACAGAGCTCAGGGAGACTAAGCTGCTGCCAGCTTAGCCCTGCCCACACTTGCTCCATCCAAAGAGTTTGAACAGGCCAGGGTCATGCTAAGACAACATGCCCAAGGTCTTCCCATGCTGAGCGCTTCAGCACTTGGTTCAGGCCTGTTTCTGAGCACAAATAGAAACTAGGCTAAAGGTACAGCACTAGGTCATACTGGATCTTCATGGAAATGCATGCTCCTGGCACAGTGCCATGCTCAAAAGGTTGCTCTTTTCTCACCTCTTGGTAGCTGTGATGGGAGGTGCTTGCTGTGCCACACAGGGTCACAGGATGTTAGGGGTTGGAAGGGACCCAAAGATATCATTGAGTCCAACCCCTCCGCCACAGCAGGACCAGACAATCTAGCTCAGGTCACAGAGGAATGCATCCAATTGGATCTTGAAAGTCTCCAGAGAAGGACACTCCACAACCTCTCTGCGCAGCCTGTGCCAGTGCTCTGTGACCCTTACAGTCAAGAAGTTCCCCCTTGTGTTGAGGTGGAACCTGCTGTGCTGCAGCTTCCATCCATTGCTCCTTGTCCTATCCTAGGGAGCAAGTGAGCAGAGCCTGTCTCCCCCTCCTGACCCCCAGCCCTGAGATAGTTATAAACATTTATTAAATCCCCTCTCAGTCTTCTCTTCTCCAGACTAATCAGCCCCAGGTCCTTCAGCCTCTCCTCACCAGGCAGTGGTCCAGCCCCCTAATCATCCTCATAGCTCTCCGATGGACCTTCTCCAGCAGATCCCTGTCCCTTTTATACTGGGGAGCCCAAAACTGAGTGCAGTACCCACTTTTCACTGCAGTGTTGTTCTCCTCTTCCCTCAAACAGCTCTGGATCATGCCAGCATTTGGTGCCAGGCCCCAGTTTGACAACGACACAGAACTGAACTTCTATGGCGATTCCATGTGGCCTGCCATCGTGGACATCTGCCTGCCCTTTGGCATCTTCTACCGAATGCATGCAGTGGCCAGTTTGTTGGAGGTCTACATCATGTCCTAAGGAGCTTTCCTGGGAGGAAGATGAGATCCTCCTCAATCAATCCACCTTCTTCCTACCCCCAGGGCTGGGAGAGTGCCCAGATATCCCCGGGGGTCCCCAGCACTGCCTGAATCTTGTCCTCTTGCAGTGTTGGGACATTTATGAACTGTCAGTGAAGATCACCCAAACATAGTCCAGATTTTATTTTTGCTACTTGTGTGTGGGTGTGGACATGTGTGTGTGTGTGTGTGTGTGTGTGAAGTTCTGGAAGCTTAACAGAGGGAAAAACAAAACTAAAGGGATTAAAAAAAAGAAGGTGTCGAGAGTAGGATCGTGGTAATCACCTTTGGTTCATGCACAAACTCACCTTCTTTTTTAAAAGCCTGTTCACTCCATGCCACTGATGTGGTCTCCAGCAGGTGCTCAGCACTCTTGGCCCATCAGTGCCTGCCTGTGTGCCCAGTCTTGGAGGGCACAAGAGGCTAACATGGGCGTGGAAGCAAAGACATGGAAACCACTTCAACTTGTGGTACGGCCAGTTGGAAATCACTCCCCTGCAGAGATGTGAAAACAAACCAGTGAGCACCAAAGGCTTTGGGAAACATTTTCATCCATCTGAATTGCCCATCCCCTCTTGACCCTTCCCTGTCTTTAGCCCTTTCCAAGGAGGCATCAGTGCTGCTGAGTGCAGTTGCTTGCTGCAGCCTCCTCTTCCTAAGGGCTAGGGCACAGGAGATCTGTGCCTCTGGGCCTGATATGGGATTGCTCTAAGCACACTTCTTTTCTTTCCTCTAGTTTTCCTGAATCAGGGCTCAAAAATCATGAAGATCAGATGGGCAATACAGTCTGGGGGATGACAGAGAGATTTGGGTTTATTTTTCTTTCTTTTTTTTTTTTTTTTTAAATAGATAATGATTTTTTTTTTTTTAATATATGGACATTTTTGTACATGAAGTTATTTATTGATTTGTACTGTAAAATTGAACTCCTGAAGCGACCTTCTATGCTCCTGGAGGCAGAAATCAATGCAATGCCATGGCCAATTTGATCTCCATGCCCTGAAGGGATGCTTGAGCTGCACCCTCAGCCCTGTGTGTGCTTTGAGGCTGTAAGCACAGCCCCAGGGCATGTGGCAGCAGGGTCCTGACACGGGTTTCTGGGTGCCTGCAGCTCTCCATGAACCACTGTATGACTAAGGGGGCTTTCAGAACAGAGCTCCCAGGCTGCAGGAGGTAGAAATGGGCCCCTTTGCTGTATCCAGAGTCCAAGCAGAGCCTCAGGAAGCCCACACTGCCATGCCAAAATGGCATAACTGAGCCCAGTCTGTGCCCTGAGACATCAGAATCTACGGTTCCAATAAAGGGTTTATTGTTCCACCAGGGTTTATCACTCCAATAAAAAACACTGCAGAGGTGCAAAAAATCAAAGCCTGCTCCTATGGACCTGTGTGCATCCATCAAAAGAAAAGAGAAAATAAATGGAAATCATGATACTTGAGATGGAGTGATGCAGTTTTCCACCTGATGGCCCAGGCTGCTTTCAAACCACCTTTCCCCTCCAAACTTCGATCACCAAACCAGAAGGGATCAGTGCTTCCAGCTGGTCTGACCACAGAGCCCAGCCTGCCTTCCAGCTGCCTTTCTCTGGGGTGGGTAGAAGATGGGGGAAACCCTGATTTCCCCTGCCCCCCGAGGGCTGCACTGATCCAGCATCTTTGGAGTGGGTCAAATGCTTCCAGATGGCCTCTCCCAGCCCCACCAACCCTGCAAAGGTGTGGGTCACAGCACCACAGGATGTTAGGGGTTGGAAGGAACCTCTGGAGATCTTCCAGCCCATCCCCCTGCCGCCAGAGCAGGACCAGAGAATCTATTGCAGGTTCTGTTTTCCCCATTGATCTGAGAAAGATACGATCTGTGCCTAGAAACCTCACCTCTCCCACAACAAAAGCCTTCTTAATTTCAACTGCAGGAGTCACAGATTAAGGCAGAACAGAGACACAAATGGTGCTCAGACCTCAGTCCTATTTACAGCTCTACACGTTCTAGCCCAAGCTGCTGAGCTCTGACTGGGGCAGAAAAGCCTTTAAATCACCTGCTCTGTTCCTGGGGGGCACACTGAGATTTCCTCCTACATGCTCTTGCTAATGCCTGCTCCCAGGTTCCCAGGGCTGGGCTCATCGAGCCAGGCAGGGCAGAGTTTGTACTGCTCTTTTGTTCAGGACAGCAACTGCCAGGGCACTTCTGGGGCTAAATAAACCCAGGATGGGTGTAAAGACAACCCCAACCAGTACTGAGATAGGTTATAAGCCCAAAGCTAAAGGTCCACGGTGGTGGGCCAGCGGGACCACAACATCAGGAAGGAGATCACAAGGAATCAGACTGGGATGAGAAGTTCTTCACAGAAAGAGAGACTGGCATTGGAATGGGCTGCCCAGGGAGGTGGTGGACTCACCATCCCTGGAAGTGTTTAAAAGGAGACTGGGTGAGGCACTTAGTGCCATGGTTTATTTAATTAGAAGGTGTTAGATGATAGGTTGGACTCGATGATTGGTTTGACTCCATGATCCCAAAGGTCTTTTCCAGCCTGGTTAATTCTGTGATACCAAAATGCCCTGGGGGACAGCACAAGCTCCACAAGGAGCCCTTGCTAACCTAAGCCTTCTTCAGGCTGCAAAAGCAGAGAGCTCCACCTGAGGGCTGTGTTCTTCTTCTGCCCTCCAGCCACAGGTATATACCTTGGGAGAGGCAGCAGATAGGGAAGAAGCCATCAGCAAATCCTATCTATATACCCAAAGAAAGGGGACAGAGGGAAAGTGAGCACCCACAAACCCAAAAAGCAACGAAGAGACTCAAACCCCAAACCCTAAGAGAGCTTCACAGTGAACATGGCTCCTGCCACGTGCTCAGGAGTTGTCTGCTGGAAGGTATAAGCTCAGGGTCAGTTAATTGTGCAAAGCAGAGTTCTACAAGGCTGATGGAGAATCATCCAAACGTCTCTGGGCAGCTCCTCGGCACAGCCAATGTCCCAGGGGTGCCACCTACAAGCAGTGCACTCCCAAAGCAGGCACAGCCACATCCTAGCTGCATGGACCATGCTCTTCTGGGGCTCTGAGCTACCAGCTGATGCTGGCTGCTCCATCACTTCTCCCTTCACTAGCAGGGGACCCTAGTGAAGACCTGGGACATATCTCCTCATAGCTCACTGTAATAGTGGGACATCTCTCCCTGATGGAGAAATCTATGGAAGGGGAGAACACTCCAAATGCAGAGTACCTGAGCAATGCGAGCAGGTCCCACCTGGTCTTTTGATCTTCCCACAGTCACAGAATCACACAGGTCACAGAATATTAGGAGTTGGAAGGGTCATCCAGAGATCATAGAGTCCAAATCCCCTGCCAAAGCAGGATCACCTAGGGCAGGTCACACAGGTACACATCCAGGTGGGCAGAGAAGCAGACTCCACAATCTCTCTGGGCAGCCTGCTTCAGCGTTCTGTCATCTTTACAGTGAAGAAGCTTCTCCTCATGTTGAGATGGGACCTCCTCTGTTCCAGCTTTTACCCATTGTTCCTTGTCCTATCACTGGGCACCACCAAAAAAAGCCTGGCAACTTCAGCTTGACTCCCATCCCTCAGATATTTGCATACATTGATCAGATCCCCTCTCAGCTTTCTCTTCTCCAGACTAAACAGCCCCAGGGCTCTCAGCCTCTCTTCATAGGAGAGATGTTCATGTCCCATGTCCTCACGATGTACTCCTGCAGAAAAGCACTGCTGGCAGCTCCACCTGCCACACTTGGAAGGAAAGAAACTGAGGCACAGGAGCTGAGTGAACACAAAGCTTGTACCAGAGCAGAGAATGAAGCTGGGCCCTGAGGCCACCAGCAGCATCCTGCTGAGTGCTCCTGTCGTTGTACCAGTTACAGAGCCAAGACAACAACGTGCCTCAAGGTGACTGTTTAAGTGGTAGCCACCAAAAATGAAGAGCTACAGGAAAGAAAAGAGGCTGCCCTGGGACTGTCATGTCTTACCAGAAGCTTCCAATCTCTGGTATAAAGCCCCTTTGGGACAAATCCTTTGTAGTAAAAACCTTCTTGGTCTCCCGGGGATCTGAGGATCTGCTGTCCTTGCAGGGCTCTGATGGGAGCACTGAATCCCCCCAATAAAAATCACTCCTCAGTTGATGCCAGGGTTAAGAGTCCAGCTCTGGTTGAGCTCATGAAGCACCAGCCCTGCAGGTCCAGGCCCAGGATTTGAGCCACTGTGTGAGTGCTACAAAGGTCCCAGTTCAGACCCAGGCCTGAAGCTTACAGTGCAAGGGAGAGCAGCAAGAAGGGGAAGGGATGAATAGCAGGAGATCAGAAATCACTGCTCAGAAAACCAGCAGGGAAGGCCATAGCCAAGGGCAGAACTGAGTCATCATCCCACCAGTACCAGTTTCACATCCACTCCTCTGCTTCTTAATCATTTGTTATTTGAGGGCGAGTTTTGTTTTATTATGAGTTTTGTTTTATTAGGGGAGCAGAAGAAAAAAAAAAATCAAAGCCTTTTATCTGAGTGATTTGCTCTGAGGTGTGTCAGGGACAGGGGAGGAATCCAAGTTAATTATTATCTGTCAGAGAAGCAGCTGGAAAGTGATGCATGGAGAAGGTCACAAGGCTGATGGGTTTAGAGCGCAAGACAAGGTGCAGACTGCAAGCAGGACTGGCTGGGAGGTGTGCTGGGAGCTAGGGCAGGGGCTGGAGTGGGCACTTCCCAGGGACCAAGACAATGGTCCTTAGAGGAAGAAGCAACTCCAGGCAGGCAGGAGATTGACGTGACCTGCACCAAGAGCAATCGAATCATGGAATACTTTTGGTTGGAGAAGACCTGAAAGATCATCAAGTCCAACTGTCAACCCAGCACCACCACGGTCATTAAACCATGTCCCAAAGTGCCATGGCCACAGGTTTCTTAACCCTTCCAGGGATGGTGACTCCATCACCTCCTGGGCAGCCTGTTCCAATCCCTGACCACTCTTGCAGCAAAGAAATTTTTCCCAATCTCCAATCTAATCCTCCCCTGGTGCAACCTGGAACCATTTCCTCTCATTCTATTGCTTGACACTGAGGAGAAGAGACCAACCCCTGCCTCACTCCAACCTCCTTTCAGGGAGCTGTAGAAAGCAATGAGGTCTTCCCTCAGCCTCCTTTTCTCCAGGCTAAACAACCTCAGTCCCCCCCTCACAAGACTTGTGCTCTAGACATAACCACGAGCAGAGCCAACACACACACACCCTGCAGCAAGGGACAGCACAGGGGTGGTGCACCATGGCTTCCCCTCACCCATGTCCAGAGAACCATAGAATGGATTGAGTGGGAAGGGACCGTGAAGGTCACCTAGTTCTTGCCCCCCTGTCATGGGCATGGACACCTCCCACCAGAGCAGGTTGCTCAAGACCTCATCCAACCTGGCCTTGAACACCTCCAGGGAGGTTGTGGAGCACAGAAGCACAGAATGTGATCTTCGATCACATTCTGTGCTTCTGTGCTCCACAACCTCCCTGTGCAACCTGTGCCAGTGTCTCACCATCTTCACACTGAATAATTTCTTCCTCATCTCCACTCTCAATCTCCCCTTTTTGGGGACTAATGTTGCCTGAGGCTGTTCTTCCCAATCACCCCAAAGCCGCTGCCCCCTCATCAGCCCCCTCGGCAGCCGTCGCGGTGGTGGCCATCAGAGAAGGGCAGGGTGCGGGAGCCGCGGTGCTCCCCGGGCCGCTGGGCAAACACAGCGGCTGGGCACAAACCTCCTTCCTCCCCGGGGCCTGTTTACAGATCCGCTTGGGCCCAGCCTGGGTGTTATTGCCGAGAAGCACACAGATAAGGCCATTAATAAGCGAGGTGCTGATAGCAGCGAGGCAAACATCGCTCCCAGCCTTCAGCAACCTGCTCCCAGCCTCTGAGTGAAGGCAGCTTCTTGGGGCACTCATCTGTGGGATCGATCTGGATAGTCCCACTCATCATCCTCCCTTCCACTGCCCCTCTCCTGCACGCCTACTTGATTAAACTTGTGTCAATATATCCCAATTAAGCAGCTGCTCTTCTTCAATAGAGAGGCCAAATTAGGAGGGGAGGGTTAAGCAGTCTCCCAGGGCTTCA
>WBNM01026414.1:0-14098 GCA_013399055.1 Ramphastos sulfuratus
AGCCTCCCTGCCCTGCTGCACAGCAACACTCCCTGTTCTTCAAGAGCATCCACTTGCAGGAAAGCCTTTAAGAAGAGGTTTCATTTCCCCCCCCCTCCAGCCTTGCACTTCAGCAGAGGCTAACACACAAGCTGCAGCTGAGCACAGGATGTTTCAGCCAGGACTGCCCAGCTGGGTGGTTTCCAGCAGGTCTCAGAGTGCAGCTTTCCTGCTCTGAGCTGTCAGCCCAGTTTCAGATGAATGTTCAGATCCAAGGTTTGAAAATATGGGCCAGTGAATCATGCTCTTGTGATAACAGAAGTGGAAAATAACAGAATAGAGTTGGAGTGAGAAACAGAGAGCAGAACTTGCAATGATCTCAAAGAAAACACAAATGACTCTGTGGAAGAAGACACAAATGAACTGCTGGAGAGGGTCCAGAGGAGGCCCCCAAGATGATCAGAGCCTGGAGCACCTCCCCTGTGATCCTCCCTGGAGGTGTTCAGGGCCAGGTTGGATGAGGCATTGAGCACCCTGGGCTGATGGGAGGTGTCCCTGCCTGTGGCAGGGGGTTGGAGCTGGATGAGCTTTGAGGTTTCTGCCATCCCAACCCATTCTATGATCCTGTGAAGCACAAACTGGGCACAGGCTGGCAGAGTTGGGGCTGTTGAGCCTGGAGAAGAGAAGGCTGCAGGGAGAGCTCAGAGCAGCCTTGCAGTGCCTGAAGGGGCTGCAGGAGACCTGGGGAGGGACTTTGGACAAGGGCTGGGAGTGCCAGGCTGAGGGACAATGGCTGTGAGCTGGGAGAGGGGAGAGTGAGAGTGGAGATGAGGAAGAGATTGTTGAGAGTGAGGGTGGGGAGAGACTGGCACAGGCTGCCCAGGGAGGCTGTGGATGTGCCCTGCCTGGAGGTGTCTAAGGCCAGGTTGGATGAGGCCTTGAGCATCCAAGTCTAGTAAAGAGACAACCTCCTGGCAGAGGTGTTGGATTAAACATGAGCCAGCAGTGTGCCCAGGTGGCCAAGAAGGCCAATGGCATCCTGGCCTGCATCAGGAAGAGTGTGGCCAGCAGGAGCAGGGAGGTCATTCTCCCCCTGTACTCAGCACTGGTTAGGCCACACCTTGAGTNTAGTTCTCAGCAAAGCTCTGAGTGAACTAGACAGGGGTGCATTGTGCTGGTTTAAGGCTAATTGGAATATTTTAATAGAGAAAATTATGTTATAGGCTGTGAAAAGAAAACAATGGTGATGTCTACTTCACTCATAGGCTTGCTGTGATGTTTAAGAACCCAAAACAAAAGATAAGACAGTTGGGCTTGTGGCACTCTCTGGGGCAGTGTCTGGGGCTGTTAGCAACTTCTGGCTTCTTCTCTCCGACAAATTAATTTCACTAATCACCTGAGCCATTCTATTATTCTGTGCTCCTCCCTGAAGGTGTTCAAGGCCAGGCTGGGTGAGGCCTTGAGCAGCCTGTGCTGGTGGGAGGTGTCCCTGCCCACGGCAGGAGGTTGGCACTGGATGAGCTTTGAGGTCTCTTCCAACCCAACCCATTCTGTCATCCTCTGAAGCACAAACTGGCATCTGCAGCCCCCACTGGGCAGTCGCTGCAGTTCTGTGCCTCAGCTTCACATTCTCTGGGAGGCTTTTGTGCATGGAAAGCTACCAAACAACTCTGCTCTGGGCTGTCAGCTGCAGGGAGGTGACACAAATGACAGCAGATGGTGGAATACACTCACAGAGGAAAAGGGGGTTGGAATTGGATGATCTTTTAGGTCCCTTCCAACCCAAACCATTCTAGGATCCTATGACTTCAGAATGTGAAGCTCTCCTTTAGTTCTGTGTGCACAGCACCACGCCATGGCTGCTGCCCCTTGGGGATGCTCAGAAAGGCCATTCCATTTTAGCAGTAAGTAGCTAAAATACTCCTCCCATTGAGCTGGGAAAGCAGTGGTGCTGCAGAGCTGCTTCTCTAAAGACAACAGCTCAAAGCTGAAAACCAGGAGATCTATCCCAGCTCTTCCAGGGGAAGTTTTATTTCAGTAGGCTCAAGGCAAAGCACAGCATCTTGTGCTGTGAGGATGAAAGAAAGGAAGGGTTCTGAGTCCTCTACACAGAGCTGCTGAACACTAAAGCTTGGCTAAGGGTTAAATTTATCCTCCTAGTCAAAATATCTCCTGGTGAACAGAGCTGCTGAACACTAAAGCCTGGCTAAGGGTTAAATGTATCCACCAGCCAAAATATCTCCTGGTGAACACTAAAGCCTGGCTAAGGGTTAAATTTATCCACCAGCCAAAATATCTCCTGGTGAACAGAGCTGCTGAACATTAAAGCCTGGTTAAGGGTTAAATGTATCCACCTCGTCAAAATATCTCTTGGTGATGCTTTATGAAAAAATTTTGACATTTATGGGCACTAAAGTATTTGTTTAGCAGACAGAAAACACTTCCTGAACTCAGGAGAACCTCCAAGCACTGCTCACTGCAGCAGGAGAGGTCACTCCTTGTCTGCTGTACCGTTTGAATTGAGCTTTTATCAAGAGGAAAAAAAAAATATTTCTCCTACTCTTTTAACTCCAACTCAGCAACTGCTTTGTTAAGAGCTAGCTCAGGGCAACATCCTGAAGGCAGTGGTGGACATTGAGGCTCACCAACAGCATTGAAGCACTTGGTAAACACAAGCTGCTCTCCATGCAGCTGGGGAAAAGCCAGGAGTAGGTGGGGACGTGACCTTCTCACCTGAAATATTTAAATCACATAGCAGACAATGAAACTTCTAAATCAGGCAGCACACAACCAAGTATTTAAAGCATACAGTACAAAAAAGTAGTATTAGTATACACATTTTACAGCCTCCATCAAAGGCACAAACCACAGTGTTACATCAAGCCCAGCAGACTGAAAACAGACAGGTTACAGTAAGCTCCTGGGAGGATTTGGCTCACTCAGAGCATGAATGAAAAGGAAATCAGGTGTGGTGGGTTAGGAACTTCCCCAACAGGCTATGGAAATTCAGCAGAGCAGCTCAGATGGGTTGGAAGTAAGGCAAAGCTTATAGCAAAGCTGAATTCACAAGTATGTGTAGTATAGAATCAGAGAATGGTTTAGGTTGCAAGGGACCTCAAAGATCATCCAGCTCCAACACTTCCCACTAGAACAGGTCCCTCAAAGTCTCGTCCAATCTGGTCCTGAACACCTTCAGAGAGGTTGTGGAGCACAGAATCACTCCTCTGCACTGGCTCCAACACTTCCATGTCCTTCCTGTGCTGGGGGCTCCAGAACTGCACACAGGACTGCAGCTGGGGTCTGAGGAGAGCAGAGCAAAGGGGAAGAATCCCCTCCCTTGCCCTGCTGCCCACACTGCTCTTGCTGCAGCCCAGTTGTTGGATGTTTGTAATATGTAACCTTAAAAATTCCTCCCTGGAGGTCTTCTGTGCTCCACGACCTCCCTGGAGGTGTTCAAGGCCAGGTTGGACGAGGCCTTGAGTGACCTGTACTAGCGGTAAGTGTATGGCAGGGGGTTGGAACTGGCTGAGCCTTGAGGTCCCTTCCAACCTTCCCATTCTATGAGTCTATGAATTGCTACAAACAGCTCTGCCAAGCTCGATATTGATGGTTACATATTATAACTCTTCAACTAACTGCTACAAACACCTTCTTACTTCTTAATGGAGCACACGCATCTGGTTCGAGAGGCCCCGTATTAGTGAAATTTCAGGGGCCCTCCACCCGTATTCTTTGACCTTCCCCTTCATCACCGCACGACGGCCGGAGCGGAGGCGTTGGAAATGGCCCCGCTGCGCCCACGGACGCGCCCGCCAGTTCTCGAGCGGGCGCCCCTGCGCAAACGCGGAGCGCAGCCCCGGCCAGGCCCCGGCCCCGCCCCACTCCGCCGCTGGGAGGCCGCAGAGCGCCGAGCGCGTGCGCAGCGTGAGCCGGCGCCTCGCGAGGGTCACGCAGCTTGAAGCACGCGCGTGGCCGCTCCTCGCGTTCCCCTCCCCTCCCATCTTCCCCAGTGCTATTTTCCCCACGCCGCCCGCTCGCGGCAGCGTGATGACGTCGTCACCGCGCTCCGCTTCCCCTCCCTGTCTGTGCCGTAACGTCCGCTCCGGGCCCCGCCCCCCGGTATAAAAGCGGCGGCGGCCGGCGGGCGCCATTGTGCTGCGGAGCAGGCCGCGGCGGTGGCAGCTTGCGGTTCTGCTACGCCGCGCCCCGCACCTTTCTCGCCATCTTTCTCTCTTTTCCTCCTTCCCTTTTCTCTTTTCTCTTTCTTCTCCTCTCCCTCCCCCTCCCCGCGGACATGCCGCGCGTCTATATCGGCCGCCTGAGCTACCACGTCCGCGAGAAGGACATCCAGCGCTTCTTCAGTGGCTACGGCCGCCTGCTCGAGGTCGACCTCAAAAATGGGTGAGCGTCGTCCCGCGGCCCGAAAGCCTGCCTGCTTGGTGCCCCTCCGGACGCCCTTTCCCCTCCGCCCTACCGTCCCCGGGTCCGGGCGGGCCGCCCCCGCCGCCCCCCCACCCTTTTCTTTTCCCTCCCCCATGTTGTGGGCCGTTGCCGGCCGCGCTGCCGCGTGGCGCCTAACTCAAGATGGCGGCGGCGCGGGGGGAGCGGGGGCGCTGCGGCGGGGCCGGCGCCCATTGTCCCGGCCCGGCTCCTGCTGCCCCGGGAGCCGTGGGCGGGCGGCTCTCGGCAAGGCGTTGACAAGGCCTTTCCTCTCCCCCTCCCCACCCCTCAGTTACGGCTTCGTGGAGTTCGAGGACTCCCGCGATGCCGACGATGCCGTTTACGAGCTGAACGGCAAGGACCTGTGCGGGGAGCGCGTCATCGTGGAGCACGCCCGCGGCCCGCGCCGCGACAGGGACGGCTACAGCTACAGTAGTCGCAGTGAGTACGGAGCCGCTTCGGTGCGCGGCCGTCAGGCTGCTTCGGGCAGGGGGCGGCAGACGAGGTGGGGGCGCAGGGAGGTGGAGCGCAGGGCAGGCAGTCCCGCGGGGCGGAGGGATTGGGGTGCCGCAGGCTGTGCCGGCAGGGCCGCAGGGGATACCTGGCGCAGCGCCCGAGGCGGGCTCGCTGCTGCCTTAGCGCTGCCAAAAGGTTTTGCCTGGCACCGGCGCTGCGCTTGGGTATCTCCCGAGGAACTTAGGAGGGCAAAGACATGAAGTGGTTCTGGCTGCGAAGCTGCTGCCCAGAAAGGGTTTCTGGTTAACTTTACACGGTGTGCTCTGCTAATTTTAAGGGCTCCGGTGTGCTTGGGAGGAGTTAGATGGAACTGTGATGTTGCATCGCTGATGTTAACGAGTAAATCCCCTTCTGTAGTTGGGAGAGAGACACTCAACTGGGAGCTTTTTCTCAGTTGAATCTATCGGGTGGGGGTCGGGGGGAGGTTTGCAAGCAGCAGTATGTTTTACTGAGTGGGGGTGGGGGGTATATTGTGAATATTTGTGTTCAGCTGACTTTTATAAACTTAACTGAAGCTGAGCTCTGTAGCACTGAGCTGGCCTAGTACTGTAACGAAAGTACTGAGGCTTGCCTCTAGCAGCTTAGTGTTTGAGGGGTGGGATGGGGGTGGGGGTGGGGATCTTGTCTGTTTGGAGAAAATAAATTTAAAGGAGGAAAAAAAAAAAAACGAGCAAACGAAGAAATAGAATCAAATGTTTTGTTGTTGAAAATTGTTGCATGTTCAATTCAAACTTTTTTAACAAGTCCTTGATGTTTCAATTTAAAAGTGACCAGTGGGGCTGAGGCTGTGTCCACTGAGGCTAAGATGACTGCCTTTCCTGATTGGCCATGGCTTTTCCATACATTGTGTGACCCTTGCCCTATGACCCTTTGGCTGACCTTACCGGAAGCCATGACGACAGCAGCCTTTTGCCATTAGACGCAGGGTGATGGTGAGGATTCCAAGGGTTAGACACAAAACTGGTTAAACTGAACTAGGTGACTGTTACCTTGCGTGTGTTGTGGCCAAACCACCACCAAAAACCTCACACTGTGATGTAAGTACTTAGTGTAAACTAGTTAAACGTTTTTGTAAACTGTAGAAATGCATGTAATCAGTTAAGTTTTATCTTTTACAATGTTCTGTAAAATAAAACTTAGCAAGGTGAATCTAATAAGGAGCAGTCACTTCTCTAACAGATCGTAGGAAAACACAGACTTGTAGGATTTTCAGTCTGTTTTGATTTGCCATTAAATATAGCTCATGGCAAAAAAAAAAAAAAAACTGCAAAAGTTTTATTTGGAGGCTTAGAGCAAAAAAAAAAAATAGAAATAAAAGTCCTACTCCAGTAAATAATTGTTTAACTAACTTTCTCAGAACGTTTGAGTTTCCCTCCTGCTAGGAGGCCAGCTAACTTTGTTTCTTTGCACCATCAAGGTGGGGGTGGTGGAGGCTATAGCAGTCGGAGGCAGTCTGGAAGAGATAAATATGGGCCACCCGTTCGTACAGAGCACAGACTGATTGTTGAGAACCTTTCCAGTCGCTGTAGTTGGCAGGATTTAAAAGTAGGTATCCATCTCTCCTGGTTCTGTTATGCATAACTGGGAAGCAGCAGCTTGCTTTTTGGTGTGTTCACTTTGATTTGGGGTTATAAAAGCAGGAGCCTTGCTAAATTGTCTTTCGCTAATTGTTATTCACTGAATGTTTTTCTTTCTGTTAGAATTTGTCTGTTACAAAGCTTTCCTGGAACCTTAAGAGGTAGATTGATTTTTTTAGACTTCTAATTAACATAGGTGCTGCTACAGCCTTGAGCTGAGATAGAGCTGCCAGGCACAACTGTTGGACACGAAGGGGCCAAGATATTCACACACTGAGAATCACAGAATCATCAGGGTTGGAAGGGACCTCAAGCGTTACTCAGTTCCATCCCCTTGCCATGAGTAGGGACACTTTCCAATTAGATCATGTTGCCCAGAGCCACCTCCAGCCTGGCCTTAAAAACATCCAGGGATGGAGCTTCCACCACCTCCTTGGGCAGCCTGTGCCACTGTCTCAGGACCTTTATGGTGAAGCTGGCAAAAGACATCAACAAGAGACTGTAATATTGCTGGGAGACCAGAAAGTGAAAGCAGAAGCAATGAAGTAAAAACATTTTCTCTATTTAAATGATTCCATGCATATGTATACCATTTCCCAGACCTTTAATGGACATTTATCACTCCAGGTGTATATAAAGCATGTGGAGACCATTCTTGGGAATGCAAACTGGGAGTGGTTACCCCTTCACATCTGTGTCATTAATAAAGCAGTGCCTTGGCCTAATCCATACAGTCACAGCATGGGCTGGGCTGGAAGGGACCTCCACAGCTCATCCAGTCCAGCCCCCTGCACCCAGGAGGGACATCCTCCACTGGATCAGGTTGCCCACAGCCCTGTCCAGCCTCACCTTGAATATCTCCAGGGCTTGGGCCTCAACCACCTTCCTGGGCAACCTGTTGCAATGTTCCAGCAGCCTCCTGCTGCACAACTTGTTCCTCACAGCCAATCTCAATCTGCTCTGCTGTAGTTTGCAGCCATTGCCCTCATCCCGTCACTGCAGCCCTTTGGGAACAGTCTCTGCAGCCTTGCAGGCCCCCTTCCAGGTACTGGCTGCTTTAAGGTCTGCCTGGAGCCTTCTCCTCTCCAGGGTGCATACCCCCAGCTTCTTCAGCCTGTCCTCACAGCAGAGCTGGTGCAACCCCCTGAGCATTCTCCAGAAGTCTCCGTCAGGTCCATGCTCTTCCTATGTTGAGGGCCCCAGGTGAGGATGCAGCACTCAGGAGAGGCCTCACCAGAGCAGAATCACCTCTCTGGATCTGCTGGCAATGCTGCTTTGGATGCAGCCCAGGCTGTGATTTGCCTCCTGGGCTAATTGCCGTCTTCTGTTAGGTTTTGATCTCCCCGTGTCAGGTAGAAGTAATTGAGGACTGTTTGTGGACGAATGCTTGCACACACAGTGCTGCTTGGGCTTGTCTGAAATGAAAGCACTTGCAGAGCATCTGCCTGTGGAACCCTGAGCTAATTGTTCATTTCCTGCCCAAAGGATTTCATGAGGCAGGCTGGGGAGGTAACCTATGCAGACGCTCACAAAGAGCGTACGAACGAGGGAGTGATCGAGTTCCGCTCCTACTCGGACATGAAGCGTGCCCTGGACAAGCTGGATGGCACAGAGATCAATGGAAGGAAGATCAGGCTGGTTGAAGACAAGCCAAGGTCAAGCCACAGGCGCTCTTACTCTGGCAGCAGGTCAAGGTAACTTGTCACAAACTCGAAGACTGGGAGGGATTGGAAGGGACCCACAGAGATTTGAGGTTAACCCTCCTGCCAGAGCAGGGCACACAGGAACACATCCAGGTGGGGCTTGAAAGCCTTCAGAGGAGACTCCACAACCTCTCTGGGTAGCCTGCTCCAGGGTTCCACCACCCTTACAATAAAGAATTTGCTCCTTATGTTGGGAAGGAACCTCCTGGGTTCCAGTTTATGTCCATTGCTTGTCCTATCACAGGACACCACTGCAGAGAGCCTGGCACCTTCTTGGTACCCACCCCTCAGATGTTTGTAACCATTGATAAGATCCTCTTTTGGGCTGCTCTTCTCCAGACTAACCAGCTCCAGGTCTCACAGCCTTCATCACCCTCAGAGCCTCCCTTGGACACTCTCCAGTATATCCCTGTCCCTCTTGAACTGGGGAGCTCACAGCTGGCCCCAGACACCAGCTGTGCTCTCACCAGGATAGAGTAGTGGCATAGGAGAACCTCCTTTGACCTGCTGGGGACATGTCATGATGTCTTTGCATTGAGACTGCTGAAACCAAGAACAGTTGTGTGTGTCTGTGCCTGCAGCAGTTCCCTTCAGTTGGTACTTCAGAAACAGGATGATGCAGAACAGTCAGGTTGAGTGTTTCTTGCATGTGCAACGTGAGCTGTTGAGTGCAGGTGGATTTATGTGTGTGTTCATGTGGCCAGACTCGCTCTTCAGAAGTTGTTGAGCAGCTCTGAGCTGGTACAGCAGGGCACAGCAGCCAAAGCTGTGACCTCCTGCACTTGCCATGTTTCTAGGTCACGCTCTAGAAGACGATCTAGGAGCAGGAGTCGCAGGAGTCGGAGCAGCCGCAGCAGGTCCCGGAGCGTCTCCAAAAGCAGATCGAGGTGAGCGGTGCACTGTGTGCTGACAGGGCAGGGACTGCTCTTCCTGATGCTTGTGGAAGCTGCTGTCAGGCCTCTGCACTTCGAGGTCATGAGGAATAAAAGCTGGCTTGGTTTTGTTCTCTTTGAAGGTCCAAGTCCCGGTCCCGAAGCAAAGATCGCTCCCGTTCCAGATCCAAAAGCAGGAAGTCCAGATCCAAGAGCAAATCCAAAGCCAAGTCTGACCGTGGCTCACGCTCCCACAGCAGGTCCAAGGAGAAGTCTGAGAAGTCTCGCTCCAGATCCAGGTCCAGGTCTCGGTCTCCCAAAGAAAATGGTAAAGGAGATGCTAAGTCTAAGTCCAGGTCAAGGAGTAGGTCCCGTTCCAATTCTCCACAGCAGCAGCCATCTGCCAAGGCTCGTTCAGAGTCGCCACCCAAAAGAGTTGTGTCAAGGTCCCGCTCCAGATCCCGTTCAAAATCTCGCTCAAGATCAAGATCTAGTTCAAGAGATTAAGACCAGACCTCTCCTCTTCCCTTGCACACTGTCACAGAACATTTTCCTACTTGTCAGGCCATTAGTGTTATGTTAGTACTTCAGAAGCTGGGTTCTGTTCTCTTGCAGGAGTGGATGGCCTAAGAACTAAGTCACGAGGCTTAAAAGGTTTCATTTGTATCCCAGATTGGCCAGGCTGAGATGGGATGGTTGGTACAAAGCAGGAAAACAAAAAAAAAAACAAAAAAAAAANNNNAAAAAAAAAAAACACAAAAAAAAAAAATCCCCTTTTTGTAGAAATCCAGCTCAAGAGTTTGATTTTATAGCATTTCTGCAGGAGTAACTTCCCTACTCTTAAGTGCAAAGTGGTTTTTATATTAAAAATAAACTGAATATAAACAGGCTTCACTCTGAGCTTTTTTGAAAGCATCATTTATTTAGGGTTTGGTTTGTTGGTTTTTTCTTTTTCCCCTATTATTTTGTTTTCCATGGGTTTAGAACTATGGGTATCAGTAGCTTCATAGCATTGCCTTGCTGGGCAGGTCAGATAACTTCTCTTTAATTCATGGGAGCAGGCTGCAAACTAGATCCATGGGTAACTACTAGGAAGATTTTTAGACCAGCAATAAACTCGAGTTGAGGCATGAGTTGCATCTTGCCAAAAGAACATTCCCCTCTCCTCCCCATGCTGTGGCTGTATTGAAGGTACTCTGGAACCTCTCTCATACAGTATTGATCAAAAATCCTGTGTTTCAGACTTGAAAGCTTTCTGACTTTTTGTTTGGCTTGGATCTCAAAGTGTCACTGTCAGACATGTCTCTGGGATGTGCTCTGAGTCACTGCTAGTTCCTTTGTCAGCCTCTAAATACCTATTGGACATGAAAAGCAGGTAAAGAAAACTTCTCACCCCTCCTTTTGTTAATATTTTGCTTCAGACTTTAAACCCTTTATTCTCTTGTAAGTCTGAACCTTACTGGCCATGTAATTAACAACACAACAAAAAAAAAAAACTCTGCTAAACCACAGTTGCCAGCTCACTTGTGGGGTAGCACTCAACTCCCTCCACCTCCCCTCCAAAATTCCCCTTTCTAGCTAAATTGATTTTTGTAACATGCAATAGCAAACATTAGAACTGCCTTGTACTCTTTATACAACCTGTAGTTTGACTTGTATAAAATTAAACTGGTGACTCAAACTGGTGTGTTCCTTGCACTCTGATGGGGTTCCTGTTCTGCCTCTTCTGCTGGGGAGGTCACAGTTACCCTGCTTCAACTTCTTAGTTGTAGGGAGAGGTTTGGGAGCTCTTGAAATGCCTTTTTTGTGCTTGCTGGCCAGACCCAGCTCTTGGGCCCAGCTCTTTCCCCCAGCTCAGGCTCAGCTCTTCCAACAAGCACTGCTTGTCCCAATGCATTGTCCTTCAGGCGTGGCTGGATGTGAAAGCAGCACCTCTGAGAGGTACTTCCCTGCTCAGGGGTCTTTTGAAATGCAGCTTTGATCTCAGCTTGTCTTTGCTGGAATTGCTTTGTGATCTCACCAGCTTGGACCCAGCTCTCTCCACACCCAGCTTTCTCCCCCATCTCAGGCCCAGCTCTCCTCCCAAGCNCCCCCCAAGCACTGCTTTGCCCAATGCATTGTCCTTCAGGCGTGGCTGATGTGTGAAAGCAGCACCTCTGAGAGGTACTTCTCTGCTCAGGAGTCTTTTGAAATGCAGCTTTGATCCCAACTTGTCTACTGGAATTGCTTTGTGATCTCACTAGCTCAGGCCCAGCTCTCCCCCCAAGCATTGCTTGTCCCAGTGCATTGTCCTTCAGGCATGGCTGGATGTGAAAGCAGCACCTCTGAGAGGTACTTCTCTGCTCAGGGGTCTGTTGAAATGCCGCTTTGATCCCAGTTTGTTTTTGCTGGAATTGCTTTGTGATCTCACCAGCTTGGACCCAGCTTTCCAGACCCAGCTCTCTCCAGCCAAGCACTGTTTGTCCCAATGCATTCTTCCCCTGGCATGGCTGATGTGAAAGCAGCACCTCTGAGGGTGCCCTCTGCTCGGATGGACTGGCTCAGGGGTGTGTTGAAATGCAGCTTGCTGCCAACTTGTCCTTGTTGGAATTCTGTGTGACCTCAGCAGCTGAAAATCAATAGTCCGTTTCTGACCACTTCCTGATTGTCCCTGGAAGGCCACAGCTGCTGCCTGCTGCTCACAAGTGGCTGTGGTGCAACCAGAGAGGGAGCCCAGGGCGAGTGTTGTGCCTGAGCTCCCAATGGCAGCTGAGTGGAGGTGAGGATGTGGCTTCAGCTGCCACGGGCTAGGACACTGCTGCTGTGGTACTGCATCCTCCATGGTGTTTGGGCTGTTGGAGCCAAACCTCCCTCTGAGCAATTGTGCAGCCTTGGTAGAACAGCCTGGCAGAGAGGGACCTGGCAGTGCTGGGTGACAACTGGCTGAATGTGAGCCAGCAGTGTGCCCAGCTGGCATGGAAGGCCAATGGCAGCTTGGCTGGTGTCAGGAACTGTGGGTAGCAGGATCAGGGCTGTCACTGTGCCCTGCACTGGCACTGGGCAGGCCTCACTTCGAGCACTGTGCAGCTCTGGGCCCTCACTGCAGGAGAGAGGTTGAGAGGCTGGAGCGGGGCCAGAGGACAGTGGGGAGAGGGCTGGAGGGGAAGGCTGCTGGGGAAAGGCCGAGGGGGCTGGTGGGGTGCAGCACGGAGAAGAGCAGGCTCAGGGGGACCTTGGCACAGGCTGCAACTGCCTGAAGGGAAGCTGTAGTAAGGTGGGGGTCTGGCTCTGCTCCCAGGCAGCTTGTGCCAAGAGGAGAGGGCATGGCCTGGAGCTGTGCCAGGGCAGGGTTAGGTTGGGTGTTGGGAAGCAGTTTCCCAGGGTTAGGTTGGGTGTTGGGAAGCACTTCCCCAAGGTTAGGTTGGATGTTAGGAAGCACTTCCCAGGGTGAGGTTGGATGCTGGGAAGCACTTCCCAGGGTTAGGTTGGATGTTGGGAAGCACTTCCTCATGGAAAGGGCAATCAGACACTGGAATGGGCTGCCCAGGGAGGTGGTGGAGTCGCTGTCCCTGGAGGTGTTTAAGGAAGGATTGGATGTGGCACTCTGTCATGGTCTGGTCCATGTGGTGGTGTTGGGTCATAGGCTGGACTGGATGATCTCAGAGGTCTATTCCAGCCTCAATGATTCTGATTTTTTGCCACGACCTCATCCCTGGAGGTGTTTAAGGCCAGGCTGGATGAGGCTCTGGACAGCCTGCTCTAGTGTGAAGTGTCCCTGCTCATGGCAGGGGGGTGGAGCTGGATGACCCTTGTGGTCCCTCCCAACCCTGACTGAGTCTATGATTCCATGACTAAAATCTGCACTTCTGCAGAGTGCATTCATTGCTAAAACTTCATCCCCATCCTCTGCCCAGGCAGTGAGGCAGTTCCCTGCATTTGGTTAATTTGAGCTCTGCAGGAAGAGTGTCCTGCAGGTTAGCAACCCCAAGCTGTGCCTGTGGCAACGTTTAGCTCCTGTGCGCTTGGGGACACACAGGCACTGCCCCCTTGGTGTTAGTGCTGCTGCTCTTTTCCCACGGAGAAGGGCTGAGAGGACTGCAGCTCTTTGGTCTGGAGAGGGCTGAGAGGAGACCATCTCTGTCTATGAACATCTGAGGGGTGGGTGTCAGGAGGAAGGTGCCAGGCTCTTGCCAGTGGTGCCCAGTGACAGGAGGAGAATCAGTGGGTACAAGCTGGAACCCAGGAAGTTCCACTTCAATGTGAGGAGAAACTTATTTGGTGTGAGGGTGCTGGAGCCCTGGAGCAGGCTGCCCAGAGAGGCTGTGGAGGCTCCTTCTCTGGAGACTTTCAAGCCTCACTCGGATGTGCTCCTGTGTGACCTGCCCAGGGTGACTGTGCTCTGATCTCTGGAGGTTCCTTCCAACCCCTCCCATTCTATGATCCTGGAGTAGGTCAGTTCATGGAGAACTGCTCCTGGATTAGCCTCCTCTGGGGGCTTCAGCAGAGCACCTCACAGAACCAGGGCTGAGCTCAGCAGCTCAAAAGGCTGCTGTGTGTCTGCGGTGGCAAGACAAGAACCAGCAGCTGGGGGGGCTGTGCCTGTTTGTAGGTGTGGCAGCTCATCTAAAACCCTGCCAGCATGAGGATGTCTTGGGCTTGGAGTAGCAGTTAGCACCCTGGCCTTGGTCCACAAAGCTCAGCTTGGCAGGTGCTGGGGCAGCTCAGCTCTTACCTGTGAAGGTTGGGGCAGATGATCCTTGGGGTCCCTGCCAGCCTGGCACTCCTTTGAGGCATGCACAGGGATGGCTCTTGCCAGCCATATTCTTGGCTTTCTGAAGTCAGGTTGTTATGCAAATGGTTTTATTTATTGCTTACAGGGAGGGCCTAGATTGGGCTCAGCCAACTTCTATTTGAGTTTTTCTGTTGCTGGAGCCACATCTGCCTTGGCTGCCCTGCAGAGGAGAATCAGTGAACAGCAGTGGATTTGCTTGCTCAGCAAAGCCAGAAGAGTTTCAGTAGTGGCAGATACTGA
>WBNM01026415.1:1009-14909 GCA_013399055.1 Ramphastos sulfuratus
TGAACACCTCCAGGGTGGTTGCGGAGCACAGAAGCACCCAACGTGATCAAAGATCCCTGGGCAACCTGTGCCAGTGCCTCAGCACCCTCACTGCAAACAACTTCCTCCTAACACCCACTTTCAATCTCCCCTCTGCCAGTTTAAACTCATTGCCCCTTGTCCTGTCATTGCAAGACCCTGTCAATAGTCCCTCCCCAGCCTTCCTGTAGCCCCCTTCAGATCCTGGAAGGCTACTCTAAGGTCTCCTGGAAGCCTTCTCTTCTCCAGGCTGCAGAGTCCCAACTCTCGCAGCCTGTCCTCACAGCAGAGCTGCTGCAGCCCTCTGAGAACCTTCATGGTCTCCTCTGGACCTGCTGCAACAGTTCCATGTCCTTCCTGTGCTGGGGGCTCCAGAACTGCACACAGGACTCCAGTGTGGTCTCAGAAAAGTGTGCTGCCCTTCTAATATATAGAAGTAGAGCCATTCATAAATTAATAAATAAATTAATAGTGAAAAAGATGACTGCAAACCAATATATATATATATTATTTCTTCAATTAGAGAGAGGCTTTATTAATCAGTAATCATAGAAAAATAAGAAATGAAGGTGTATAAAGCCTTTGCTGCAGTTACAGAAGGTGCTAAACACAAGAGAAGGTCAGCAAAGCCTTTTTACAGAAAATTAAGTCTTCTCAACTTGATGAAGTTATCACAAACCCAACAACATTCAGGTTCTCTCAAATTCAGGAAAGCTAACACTGAGTGACTGTGAAGGAAAAGAAAATAAAAGCAGTTTTTAAAAAAGTCAATCTCAAACACAACACCAGTTACAGAACAGTGTCCATGAACAGTGGGGAAATAAATGCTCATAGTCTATAAAGCAACTCCCCTGACTTGAAGCTGTGTAGCTACCAGTCCCTAACTACAATTTCTTTAGTGCATAGGCAACTGCAACAAATCTTGCCAAGACTTAGTACCTGTAGCTGGTATCAAGAGATAAACCTTTGGGAATGGAAACAAAAAGGACTTTAATCTAGTATTATTATTTCCAAAACAGTATTTAAGCATCACAGAAAAGTATAATGTTTGTCTTTTCAGTTCTGTCAATACAAGAAGACTTGGTCCTCATCATAAAGATTCTTGCATTTGTCACATTTCCATATTTGTCAAACATAAGAGGACACCCTCTTTGTTTCTGATTAACTCCAATGCTCCCATACAGGGACGTGTGTATTTGTATACCCAGACGAGTGGGAGACAAAAACATAGGAAAAGGGGACAGCAGATACCAGCTTTTATGAAAAGAACTGTGGTACAGGCTATTTTGCAGTGCAAATACTCTACAGGGCAGACTAAGAAGTTCTGAAGCAGCAAGGGTAATTGTATTGATTGGGAAGGAATGTCTGGTTAATTTTTCACAAGGTGTAGATCCCTCAAAAATCAATAACTCTCTGCTGTATCTTTATTCCTCTGAATAAACTGTGTCTGTCTAAGAAACCTGATTCCTAAGCTCAGTTACATTCATAAAACATTCACAAACACAGACAGCACAAAAGAAACACAAGCTTTCCCAAGCAGCACTGAGCGTTCAGTCTCTAGGTAGGACAAAGTGAATTATTATTCCTAGATAGTGATATATTGATAAGGGATTGATATATTGATAAGAGAGGTGATTCTGCCCCTTTACTCTGCNATAATTTTTTCTTAATTTTTGTTGGCAAAACACAGGCATCTACTCAGAACATCTTTCAAAAGTTTCTCTTTGTCCTGTGAATACTGTATTTACCTTACTGCATTTTACCTTTCCAAAGTGTATGAAAGACAACTATTCCTACAAATAGTCCAAGAAGTGATGCAGAGGACATTTATCCAAGCAGTGACGCAGAGGATGTCCCTCCTACAGGAGCTAGCAAAGGCATTTTGAAGGAGAATTAACACAACCAGAAGACAACAAGAAAGAAGAAATTGTGAAAGCTCAATGTGAAATTCAGGAATTTTACCTAGAGGAGACTGGAGTAAACTCCACTTTGAATAACACTGTGTAAAACACTGTTGGACAATGTTAGCCCAAGTTATTCAGTGTTAGCTAAGTAATTCATTCTGCATCTTACCCATTTATCTTCATTGATTACAGGCAAAGCAGGGAAACAAATTGCTTGAGAGAAATACCTGCATTTGCATGGCTGAAATCAAACTGTGTAAATAGTTTTTCTGTTTCTTTGGAAAGATGCTGACTATGACTTCTGTCGTGGTAGCCAAAACAGGCTTATACATGTCCTGGCTTGCCCAGACATGTTTTTCTGCTCTCCCTCCCTCTGTTTTGGGAAGAAGCAACCCTGGGAAAGAGGACAAAGAACCTGGAGCCACTAAGTCTGAGGACTCTGGCCTGCCCAGACTTGTTTTGCATCCTCAGGTAAACAAGGTACACACGGTTGCCTTGTGCAAGGCTGTACTTTGCCCAAATTTGGGTAAAGCAAGCCTATGGATTCACTTAATATGGTCAAGCTTGGCTAACTGCCATTCTGATTGGCTATTCTGTGTCCAAAGGCACATTAGTCCTGGGCTGTACGGATAAAAGGAGGTGAGCAGGGAGCACAACCTGTGCTCTGCCCTTGTATCTGCTCTCTGCCATTGCATCTGTGCTGCCTTATATTCCGAATTGCCTGGAAACTGCCTGCCAAGACCTTACCAGGAACAGGCTCTAAATGCCTCCACGCGATTGGCCTGCACAGCCAGCGTGACACTGTGCTGAGACTGCACATGGCATTGCATCCTGCCTGCACCTCTGCAAAGCTTCTGCTGAATCGGAGTCAAGAGGAACCAGGTCAGAGACTGTGCCAGATTCCAGCTGTCTGGGAAAAGAGCCTGGGAACACTCCAAAGCCTCTAAAGGCCTTGAGACCACCAACAGCAACCCCTCCACGTGCTTTGGGTACTGTCTGATAATATTTTGTGAGTAAATCCTTCAAGCCTCTTGTAACTCACCATTGCCTTCTGCCATAAGCAGAAAGGAGCTCCTTGAGGCCATCTAGTGGGCAAGCGGAGTACTGACCGCAAGCGGTGCACTGACCGCAAAGCCTTCTCTGCCAGTTCAATCGAGTTCAATTCATGTTATATATTATCAGTAGTGATTGCTAGAGCCTGTTGTAACCTGTATAAAGTTTCCATGACCGATGCAAAGAACTGATTGTTATTAAAATTAGTGTTCAGGGTGGCGACAGTTCTGAATATTGAATAGTAATAAACAATATTAATTTATTGAAAATATCATCTCACATTAATTAATTACCCCTCCACTACAACTACACAGCCATATTACACAACTCCTCATCTCAGATACAATTTTCCAAGTGTATTAAATTTGTCTTTGCATCATGTCATTTACTCTGTGCTAAGCTGGCCTCCAAGAAGACATTATGTCATGCCAAGCAGACATGAAAATTAATCAAGACATATCCTGAGCAGGAATTTCTTCATCTCATATGAAAGCCCATACCCAAGAGCTGCATCTTCAGTAAGAGCCTTCTCTGATCACAAAAGCCAGTCAGGCAGTAGTCATTATTACTCCTCTTAATGGCAGTGAATTAAATTACTTGTGAACACCACCTCTCTCTCCTAGGTCTCTTACACCTCGGTCGGTGTATTACAAACAATGAGTGAAAATGCTGGCAGATGGAACAATTTATCATCACCTGAATCCCCTCAAAACTCTATTTTAAATGTTTTGCAAATATTCCTACATATTTGGTTCTTTTTATTACAAAAGGACAAGAAAATCTGTTGTAAATTTGCTATGGCAGTATGGAGGGAAGGAGAAGTAGCTACTTAATGCTGGAATAACAACTCATCCTCCAGACAATGAACGATGACACACAGGACTGGGATGCAAATCTGCAGTAGTGAATGTCACCTTCAGCATCATTACTGAGTTGTTATGTCTGCATAGGCACAGCTAGGTAGATGTAAGGCATGTTACAATGTGCTTGAGAGTAGATTGAAGAGTCCACCTAGCTGCAGTAAGCTTGGAGAATGCTAAAACATTTGTAAACTAAAAAAAAATTTTTTTACACTTAGCAGTGACAGAGAGGGTATAAAAAAACTGGATATTTCCTCAAACTTAAATCAGTGAAGATATGCAATCTAAGTAGCAGAGATAACTGTAGTTGCAAAATATTTAGGTAACTGGCCATCTAAAAAACCTCCATTATAAGTTTAAGTTCTCTTATTGATTCACTGTAGTGCCAGGAGTGTGCATAAGGACTGCAGTAGGTCTGTATCTGACTTGGGTGTATTTATTTATAGGTAACTAGATTCTATATAACTGCAAAGGTTGCTTGAAATCTTACAATAATAAAATTTCTTATGAAATTACCAAAACCTGGTCCCACTCAAGTTATACTGGGAAACAGCTTTTCTCACAGGTAGGCAGTAGTGTTCCAACTCACATTTGTGCACGGGACAGTAAACCAACTTTGCATCTCACTGCCATCATTAGAGAAAACCCTCTCACAGATGAGCCTTTTTGAGGTATTTTTATTCCATCACGTAGGATGAAATGACAGTTTCTAATTCTGGTGTTTCAGATACATGTAAGATATCTTACTGGTTGTGAGAAAAACTCTTTTGCACTCTTACATCTTAAATGGGATAAGGCCACAAACAGCTTGCTACTCAAAGGCACCAAATTCCCTGTGGAATAACATGAGGGTCTAGTTATCAAATCTATCCCTGGTAGAAGATCTCTGACCTTCACAGATCTAAGTATGAACCTGGATTTAGGAGTAAAATTGCCACAAGTCTTTAAGGTTCAATATGGAACCTTAAGTAAAGGTAAGTAAGGTAAGTAAGGAAGTAAAAAAACCTCAAAATTTCCCTTGATTTAAGGTCAAGTCCTTAAGCTTCCTGTCCTTTTTTGAGAGCCTGGGGTAGCAAAAAGAGGACCCACATTTTTGTGCTTCAACACTTTCTGCTGCATTTTATGCTTAGAGCAAAATTCATGTTACTCTAAGGTTAAATGGTGAACATTTTGGTGCTGGTTTGAGGTGAATTGGAATATTTTANACAATACTTTTATTCCCATATTATTTTTGTGGTTTTTTTTTCCCAAGTACCATTTGAAATCTCTCATTATATGAAAGATTGTCTTTGAATTTCAAACTCTCATTTTTTTCATAACCATTGTCATAGAAGACAGATAATGCTGGGTTTTAATGAAAGCAAGTCCTACAGTAATAACAGCAACAAGAATTGCATATGCTAAAAGCATAAACAAAATGCCAGTGCCTGGAACATGAAGACTTTTTCTTGACTTCATGCAAAGCTGAAATACAGCTGGTATTTCAGGATAGCATGCTCAGCTCAAAATCCTGTTGCCAAGGAAAACGTTTCATTTCAAGCAGTTTTCTCTCTTCATTGGGTATTTCAGACTACAGAAGGGTTTATTGAAATGGTTTTTGGTTTTAAGAATATGAAAAGAAACTGTTTCCTTTAACAGACTCGTTCATCTTTTTCTCCCCTCAAGTAAATTGATTTTATTTTCTAAAAGGAGGAACTCATTCACTGTAGAATTCAAAGAGTTGGCAAAAGATCAACTTTTGTTGCTGATAGTCAACTGCAACAAGTGGCTGGACTTGGAAATCAATAGCTGTCCTTCCTCCTGTTTAATTCTTCCTCCCATCTCTTCCACTGATCCTCTCAACTCCAAATCCACTGCACTGCTGTCACTCTTGTGTTATATCCTCTTTGCCTCTCAAAAGCAAATAAAACTCATTCATTGACTGCTTTCCAAACTGAAACCACTGATGCTACAGTTTTGACCAGAGCAGCTTTTCTGGAGCACCCAAGAAATTTTTTAGGTGCAGAGGGGCCAGGAGGAGGTTGCTTTCTTCTCTCAGGCAACCAGCACCAGAACAAGAGGACACAGTCTCAAGCTGTGCCAGGGGAAGTTTAGGCTGGAGGTGAGGAGAAAGTTCTTCACTGAGAGAGTCATTCCCCACTGGAATGGGCTGCCCAGGGAGGTGGTGGAGTCACCGTCCCTGGAGGTGTTCAAGGCAGGTTTGGACGTGGCACTTGGTGCCATGGTCTAGTCTTGAGGTCTGTGGTAATGGGTTGGGCTTGATGATCTTTGAGGTCTCTTCCAACCTTGGTGATACTGTGATACTGTGAAATGACAATAAGTGTTTGATACACCACAGGTAATATAATGTTGCTCTTTTTGTCAATGTCAGATTTAATTCTTTTTTTTTTTTTTTTTTTTTTTTAATTGCTTCAAGCTGCATGCAGTGCTAGAGGTATTTTGGGCAACGTGGTACCAGTGACATCTGAAGAACCAGCTTTGGGACAGATGCTTAAAATAATTCAGTCTCTGCGAATTCCAACTGTTATAATCTTAAATCATAGAATCATAGAATGGTAAGGTTGGAAGGGACCTCAAGGATNGGGGGGTCCAGAACTTCACACAGGACTCTAGATGGGGTCTGACAAGAGCAGAGTAATATCCATTTGGATATCCATATCAAATCCATAGAAGACCACAGATGCAGTGAGAATGTAATTGTAAAGGACAGCTACATGAATAAATATCTGAAGAACCATAAAAACAGCCCATGGGAGTGCAAGGGCTGGTACAAGGAGATTAAGGTTGAACTAAATGCCAGAAACAGAAGAAAGAAGAAATATACTCCAAAACTACTTTGTGATGTGTAAAACGGTGATGGGAGAACATATGCCTAAAAATGGTTTGGATTATTATGTGTGATAAATCAAGCTGGTCCTCATGTTTATGAGCCTCAGCTTTGTACAGCTTCCACTGCATATAGTGAATAAACCCTACAACTCTATTTACTGTTTTTATGGCAATGTTTCTACAATGTTACCCAGTCTCATTTTTATTACACTTCTAGATCAGGGGAGGTGTGAAGTGCAGTCTTTTTATGATTTGCAGCTCCTAGCCTTGTAAGAGATGATAGCAAAGGTTTCTGATCTTCAGATATACATTAATTTATTATAGTTAATAACAATACTGATGAAAATGGTACTCGTGAAGCTGAGGTCTGAATATTAGCACCATGTTGTGGAGAGAGGTCATACAGAGTTCTCAACAGCCCTTTTCAGTGCATCTTAATCCCCTGGCTACAGTTTTCACACATTGCTCCTTTCAAATACATCAGTTTGGGTCTGTGAAGCATCCCCTGTTGTTCCTGTTGTACACCTTTCTTTAGGAGAAAAATGGAAGCCATTCTTAATAATTGTTTAGTGAAATCTCTCTTGTGGGTAAACTGCACCTGGAGAATCAGATCTGAAGTTATTAAAATTATTTTCGCTCTTGGTCCTAATGTAGAATTGGAACACTAGAGACAAAGGGTGTGTGGTCACTTTTCCACTTTGATTTTGTCATTTGATTGTTTGATTTCTGTTGTGGTAGGCCTAGATAGGCCAAAATAGGCTTATACATGTCTTGGCTTGCCCAGAAGACTTACCCCTGCTCCCCCTCCTTCTGTGCTGAGAGAAGCAACCATGAGAAAGAGGACCAAAGCCCTGGCTTCAGCTAATATGGTCAAGCTTGGCAAAGTGCCATCCTGATTGGCTAATCTATGTCCAAAGGCACATTAGTTTCAGGCTGTATGGATAAAAAGGGATGAGCAGGTAGTACAAGGAGTGCTCTGCTATTGTATCCGTGCTTGCTTGCAACCTCATTGATCCTGAGCTGTGTGGAACTCCAGCAACCAGGAACAGGTTCTAAGTGCCTGCAGGCGATCGACCTGCACAGCCAGCGTGACACCGTGCTGAGCCTGCACATGGCATTGCATCCTGCCTGCACCTGAATGCCTCCTGCCAAGACAGGAAGCACTGGAGATACACAGATCATCCAGAGGAGATCAGGACTCCTTTCCCCAGCACCCAGCAGCCTGGGAAACTCCAAAGCCTCTAAGAGCTTTGAGACCACCAACAGCAACCCCTCCACATGCTTTGGGTACTGGCTGATAATACTTTGTGAGTAAATACTTCAAGCCTCTTGTAATCACTAATTGCCTTCTGCCATAAGCAGAAAGGAGCTTCCTGCATCCATCCAGTGGCTAAGCAGGATAACTAACCACAAGCAGTGTAAGTGACTGCTAAAATCTTCTCTTCCAGTAAAAATGTTTGTATTTGCTGGGTACCTCTTACACTGTTCCAGTTTTGCCTATTCCCTGTGCATATAAATTTCCAAACCCTGAGTTTTGAACCTTGTAACTAAGTTTTCTGATGAGATTTAATGTCAATAAACAATTTTCATAGTTATTACCAATCCCTGTCTGGATAGCAAAATTAATATCCATTGTTAATTTTGCATCTTTGGTAACAGTTTCATTATTTGTTTGCTCTGTAACTTTCACCTATTTCCTAGATCCTTGATCATTCAGAAATTCTTAGCAACATAACTACATTCAAGCATTTTGTGTCTGGCTGATAGCTTTAAAGTGTTCAGAACATTCCTCCATGATCCAGACTGGAATTATCTGATTTGTTGCAGCTGGAATTATACTGATATCTCTCAGCCTCTTATGCAGTAGGAATACAGTATTTCAAAACCTTGTGGAATGGACATGGTGCTCACTAGCTTTGCATTTATTTTCCAAGCAGGAATTGCAATCAAAAACTAATTTCAAGCTGAGTTAACTTTCACTAGGATTGAATAAAGCTTTCCATTAGTACACACCAAAGAAAGTGATAGGATTGGAAGAGTAGCAGCTTGTTAGGAGTGATTTCTAGATCACTGAGTTTCTCTTAAAAAGCAGATGGCAGGATTTACCAATATGCATTCAAGAAAATGTCAAAAGTTGGCTCATCACTTTAAGGTGATTATTTTATTTCTTAAAGCTGGAAACTTTATTTTTCATTACTTCCTGTGAGTGGAATAGTTGGAAGAATATGGCTAGTGTGTGCTTTTCTTTCTGTATCTCTATACTTTCCTCTGCATATCAATTAAGAGATTTTATATATCTTGAATATCTGATTTAAAGAGGCAAGTAAGAGAGTGGTATTTTTCTTACAGGTAATGAATTCAATCACTTCATTACATCCTTAAGGCATACTGAGTGTGAAGAGCAAACACCTCTAGAGACAGGTTTTGAATCATTGCATATATCATGGTTCCCTGCAAAAGTGAATGTAATCTATTGTGATGGTTCACTAACAAATATTGCAGTGGCCCTTTGGTATAAGAAACATTATCTTCCTTTCTGTTTATCTTGGGTGCAACATGTAGGGACTGGGAAACTGATTAGTGGTTTGGGAGAACTTGCAAGAGGAAAGCAAAATTAAGCAAAAGGGATACTAAAGAATTGCAATTTCAGTCACCACAAGAGACATGCCATGATTAATTCAGCTTTGCCAAATATTCACATCAAATATTTCCAAGTATCTGCAAGAGCATCACCTTGTCAACAAACATCAATATATGAAGTAAAGCATTTGGTATGAGGACAAAACCCTGCAATATACAGAGCTGATCTTGCTACAGGAAAGTTCAAGATAAAATCTACAGTTAAGTGTTTGCAATTACATCACAAAAAATGTACTGAATGTAAAACATCTACTCAATAAATTTCTCAAATTTACCTATTGTTCTGAAGTTTGTGCAGCACACAGGACTTTTTATTCTTACTGTAAACAAGGCTACTACTGACATGCCAAGTTTTTATCTATTACATTTCAATTGGTTTCAGAGGGTGCAACAAACCACAACTGTCTTCTGCTCTTTCAATGAATTAAAGTTCAATGAATTAAAATTCTGTTGACAAGGTCTTGCAATGACAGGATGAGAGGCAATGGGTTTGAACTGGCAGAGGGGAGATTGAAACTGGATGTTAAGAAGTTCTTTACAGTGAGGGTGGTGAGACACTGGCACAGGTTGCCCAGGGAGGTTGTGGAGCACAGAAGCACCCAACATGATCAAAGATCACATTGGGTGCTTCTGTGCTCCACAACCTCCCTGGAGGTGTTCAGGACCAGGTTGGATGAGGCCTTGAGTAACCTGTACTAGTGGGAGGTGTCCCTGCCTATGGCAGGGGGTTAGAACTAGATGATCTTTGAGGTCCCTTCCAACCTTACCATTCTATGATTCTATGACACTAAATAGAAAAGAAACAAGAGTTTTGAACTGGAAGAAAAGCGTCTTAATGTGCAGTATTCACATTCTACACGAGCTTACGTAGCCACACCTAGCAGCAGTACAATTTAATAATTTATTATGTCATCCTGGTACAGTAGTATTTTCTCACAGCTGCAAAGGTCAATATATCAGCACTGGAAATACTGTGTTGCATAAAATGTTCTAGAATATTTCATAAGGAATAAAAAGAAGCACACAAAGTCCTGGACATTTACTTAAGAAACTTTATCACAGAGCATCTTCCTTCACTTATGAAATTTACTGAATAATCAAAATGAGTTTACAGGACCTTATTGATGGCATGGAGTCCCAGGGTCATTAATTCACAATCAAACACTGTAACCTTTAAATAAACTTTCAGTCCTGACAGTCACAATGACTGTGGATCAGATTACAGCACAACTGTACCAAAGTAGCAGATGTTTGCAATGTCACTTGTTCCATCACCTCTCTGATGATGTGCAATTGTCTTCGGGAAGAAGAAAGAAGACAACTTAATTTAAGGATCAAGAAAGTGTTTGAGCAAATTAAGAGAAGATAGATGAGTTAAGTAGTATGAGATCTCTAAATAAGGCAAACCTCTAGAGATGAATTCATTTGCTGCATCTTCCATTGAGCCAATCGAGCTGCCAAAAGTATGCAATAATATGAATTAGTGTATCCATGGTTTGGTTCTTTCATCTCAATCAATATTTATCCATGGTTTGGCTCTTTCATCTCAATCAATATTAACTTAATATTAAGTCAACATAAATCTAGCTGCTATTCTCAAAGGTGCTTCACAGCCATTCTCTCGCAATGAAGGATGCTTTCATTTTATGCTTCTCCCAGCACAGAAGGATGCATTTGCATCACACATTCCTCATTTCACTCACCCCCCGACATTGTTATTATTTTGATGATTTTTTATTCTGTTTCCAGTGATGCACAGCCCATAATTTTGCTCTAAGTCCAGAGGTGATGGAAAAAAATCTAGCAAGGCAACAGCAATTTTCTTACTGATTTTTAAGAAAGGAAAAGAATGAGAGGGGAGGGTGTGAAGTAAAAAGAAATCCTTGTGTGAGCAATTCTTTTAACTTTTTCATTTTTTTAAATCTTTGAGATGACACAAAAGGGTTGCTTCATCAAAAAACCATTTGCTGTGTGGTATAGTAATATATCTTTTTACAGAGTTACATCCTGATATAATTTAAATTCAGTGCTTTTAGATTTGTGTTTAATTTTCCCCCTTGCTGGTAGATTTCCTCCAGTAGTCTCTGTTAGTCTTTTGGGGATGTCTAAGAACCAGATTTATAACTCTATGTATTCTCCTTTTTTTGATTTCTAATCCACCTGTAACCTAATGTTCATTAGAGTGGTGATATTTAAAATATTTATAATAATATTAATAACAAATATTATTAAAATGTTTTAAATTAATAAAAATAGTTATTAAAAATTTTAAAATATTTTTTAAAATTACTACTTTTAAAACTTAGATATTTATTATTATGAAAATCTTGGAATCAAAACAAACAAAATAAAAAGTCAACTAGTATAATAAAGTTTGAAAACTGGCATTCTGCTTTTTCAAGCCTCCCAAATCCAACAGCCCTCTCTGCTTTTTGCTCACTGTACAGCATAATCCTGTAAAGCAGTAAATGTCTTAAATTCCACACAACAGTATTGCACTTATGTGGATCCCTGAAGACTGGAATTTCCATATCACAGTACCACAGTATCACCAAGGTTGGAAGAGACCTCAAAGATCATCAAGTCCAACCCATTACCACAGACCTCAAGACTAGACCATGGCACCAAGTGCCACATCCAAACCTGCCTTGAACACCTCCAGGGACGGTGACTCCACCACCTCCCTGGGCAGCCCATTCCAGTGGGGAATGACTCTCTCGGTGAAGAACTTTCTCCTCACCTCCAGCCTAAACCTCCCCTGGCACAGCTTGAGACTGTGTCCTCTTGTTCTGGTGCTGGTTGCCTGAGAGAAGAAAGCAACCTCCTGCTGGCCACAACCACCCTTCAGGTAGTTGTAGACAGCAAGAAGGTCTCCCCTGAGCCTCCTCTTCACCAGGCTAAACAATCCCAGCTCCCTCAGCCTCTCCTCATAGGGCTTGTGCTCGAGGCCTCTCACCAGCCTCGTTGCCCTTCTCTGGACACGCTCAAGCACCTCAATGTCCCTCTTAAATTGAGGGGCCCAGAACTGGACACAGTACTCAAGGTGTGGCCTAACCAGTGCAGAGTACAGGGGGAGAATGACCTCCCTGCTCCTGCTGGCCACACTATTCCTGATGCAGGCCAGGATGCCATTGGCCTTCTTGGCCACCTGGGCACACTGCTGGCTCATGTTTAGGCGGGTGTCAATCAGCACCCCCAGATCCCTTTCTGTTTGGCTGCTCTCCAGCCACTCCGACCCCAGCCTGTAGCTCTGCATGGGGTTGTTGTGGCCAAAGTGCAGCACCCAGCACTTGGATTTACTTGGATATACTATACTGTATTCAGTTCTGCACTCAGAAATAATTTCTCCTGCAATTTCTTCCTGGGAATTTGCTGGCAACTTTTTTTGTGGTGTTTTTGTGGTTGTTTTTGTTTATTTGTTTATTTGGTTTGGCTTGGGTTTTTTTTGTTTTGTTTTGTTTTTTCTTTTTATTGGTTGGGTTTTTTGTTTTGCTTTGTTTTGTTTTAGTTTGGTTAGAATGCCAAAAATCAAACCAATGCTTGAGAAAGAACAGGTGCTGATAAGCTTTTTAAATCCAAAAAACCTGTGGACAAACTTTCTGAGCTTTTTCTCCATCCCCTTACTCACATAAATACATTTATTTGCTGCACACAAAAATGTACACTCACACACAATATATGATGTTTCAGTTAACATTCTCTGAGTCTGTTTTGTAGTTTGGGTTCCAATATTTCAGAAAGAAAGAGTGATGAAGCAGAAGTCTAGCTAGGGCCTTCCAGACCATCATGTGGAGGCTGTACACCTACCAAGTGCACCTATTCTATCTCACATCCACTTCTTCATGACTAAATCACCCCTTCAAATACTCCTGAATTCTCAGTGTCTTTAATATATGAGAGCAAGAAATAAAATTATTAGAAAAAGTTGTCAATGATATACACTGAAACAGCAAAGACACTGACTTAAATTGCCAGTTATCCTAGGAAGTAGATGTTACTCTGTGCTACAAAGCAAGGGAAAAAAGGCTGCAATGTCATTGCAAGTCTAATCAGCAAGAGGCAAAAGGGAGAGACAGAACTTTTTCCTGGCTGCAAGTGTATCTAATTCTGACAAAATATTGGATGGATAGAAGTAGGTTTAACCATAATATATTTCTAACATCATTATGGACACTAATCTGTCCAGTTAAGATTTCCTGGTGCCAGTAGATACGCAGAAATATTTTCCTCTAAACTGACTGCAACTCTTGAAACACCAATGTTGCATCCTGCTAAGGAGGGAGAGCTGCTAGTGAAGCTGTTCCTGCTATGAGTCATTCAAGATAAGAAAGTAGCTAGGTAGAAGGTAGTTATGGTAAACAAGGATGTATAGAATCATAGAATGGTAAGGTTGGAAGGACACCTCAAGGATCATCTAGTACCAACCCCCTGCCATAGGCAGGAACACCTCCTACTAGTACTGGCCATTCAAGGCCTCGTCCAACCTGGTCCTAAACACCTCTAGGGAGGTTGTGGAGCACAGAAGCACCCAACGTGATCTTTGATCACATTGGGTGCTTCTGTGCTCCACAACCTCCCTGGGCAACCTGTGCCAGT
>WBNM01026415.1:19705-32157 GCA_013399055.1 Ramphastos sulfuratus
AGAGGCTGTGCTTAGGCCTCTTGGATGGCAGAGGCATTGGTGGGGGGGAGGACTGGAGCACTGGGGATGATAGATTTAGTTTTGGGTTGGGGGAAAATTCCGGGGATTTGCTTATGGATTCTGTATCTGCTTTGTAATTTCTATCTCTAACACTCTTTCCAAATATAATTCTGTTTTTTTCTCCAATTCGTTTGAGAGCTTCACTCTGTTGGCTCTTTAAACCCACGACAGCACGGTGTCACGCTGGCTGTGCAGGCCGAACGCGTGGAGGCATCAGAGCCTCAGCAGGCACGGATACAATAGCAGAGAGCCCAATAGCAGAGTGAGAGAGATTGTACTACCTGCTCATCCTTTATATCCATTTCAGCCCAAGACTGATGGGCCTTTGGACATAGATTAGCCAATCAGGATGGTAGTTTGCCCATATTAGATGAAGCTGGGGCTTTTGTCCCCTTTCCTGTGGCCACCACCCCCAGCACAGAAGGAGGGGGGCAGGGGAGCATGCCTGGGCAAGCCAGGACATGTACAAGCCCACTTGGCCTTTTTAGGCCTACCACGACAGCAAGCCAGGACACGTGTAGGCCTATTTTGGCCTTCGACGACAACCCAAAACAAAAGTGAGATGCAGAAAGCATTTCTACAAGGAATGATCTGCTTTCCTATCCTGGAAGAACAAATTCCTTTCATTAATATAAGGAACTGTACACAAACTACAGAGGAGATCGCTCTGTAGGGCTAGCTCTCATACATCCTATAGTTGATTCAAGGATGGATTAGATTCTGGAATTGTTTGCATATTCAGCACACGTATTTCTTATCACCATTTCTTATCACCTTTCTTATTTCTTATCACCTTTCTCACATTTCTTCTCACCTAAACCTTCAGTTTAGGAAGGAGGGACAGATGTCAGGAAATAATGCTTATTCTTGTTTCTTAAAGAGAGATATTTTTCAATTTTAGCTTTGATCTGCCTCGTTACATTGTTGTTGCACACTGTTATTTTCACACTGAATTCAGTCACAAGGGTGGCATTTAGCTCCATAGCTGAACTATCAGATTCAGCATTGTTCTTTATTCAGCATATACTATTTAGAGTTTGTTTGTGTGGCAATATATGATAGGCACTTGCTACCTGCAGCAATATCTAATTACAACCAGTTCTCCTTGCACAGAGTGCTGGAGACTTTTGAACAAATTATGCTTTAACACTGACATCAAATGAGATGGCAAAATTTAAAGCAGAACTGGTTTCAGAGATTTTCAAGGGAAAAACAATGCTATTTTTATTGCAGCTGTTTACTGTGTTCTAATTCAATGGTGCTAAATGTCAGGTAGGAAAAGTCACCAACAGTTTAATTAGAACTGCAAAGATATCTTGTAATTATGCTCTTTTCCAGTTAGCTGCAGAAGTCCACTACATATCTAAAGGAAAGAAGAAATTAAGTAAAAGAAATTGTGTGCAGGTCTAGAGCCCCCAGCACAGGAAGGACATGGACCTGTTGGAGCAGCTCCAGAGGAGGCCACCAAGATGCTNACTGGATGAGACCTAGAGTGACCTGTACTAGTGGGAGGTTTCCCTGCCTATGACAGGGGGTTGGAATTAGATGATCCTTGAGGTCCCTTCCACCCTTACCATTCTATGATTAAATCTATTTTAAATCTATATTTTATTCTTCAAAGCTGTCATATTGATGTAAAACTACACTGATTCATTCTTGACTGCCATATATTATAGGGGACCATATGCACAGAAAAAGATTACCAAATGTCATGGCACAGCTGGAAAGAAGCAGAATAGTAACACTTTGGTTTTAAAACAAGCTAATTTGACCAGAACTAAACAGCTTTAAATTTCTGCAGCAAGTGCACGTTGCAGAGCGAGATTAATTTAACTGAATTCAAGCTTGCATTGTACTTGTTCACAAAGAGTAACATTCATTAACTCAAACTCAGCTTGCAAGTTAGGTATGAAATCCAAATATTTGGAAGTTGACACATTGTTTCTGAAAAGGAATTAGCTTTCCATTCTGTGATGTTCTGTGAAATACATTGCATCCATGCCAATAACTAAAGTGAGCACATGAAGTAAAAGCTTAATTTTGTCCATCTCAGTTGCATACCCACACATTTTCCTTTGCTTACAGTGTGGGTTGGGCTGTTTTGGGTTGTAGTAGAAATAGAAGATCAATTATTGCCATGGACAGAGACTGAGAGAGTTGGCGCTGTTCAGTCTGGAGAGGAAAAGGCTCTGAGACTTTATCATGGCCTTCCAGTATCTTAAGGGAGCCTACAAGAAAGCTAGTGAGGGACATTTTAAAATATTGGGTAGTGATAGGACTAGGGGGAAGGGAACAAAAATTTCAGGCAGACTGAAATTGGGTGTTAGGAAAAAGTTCTTCACTGTGATGGTGGCGAGACACTGAAACAAGTTGCCCAGGGAGGTGGTAGAAGCCTCATATCTGGAAGCCAGGCTGGATGGGGCTCTGAGCAGCCTGATCTACTGTGAGGTGTCCCTGCCCATGGCAGGGGCATTAGAACTAAATGATCCTTGGGGTCCAGTCCTGACAGCCTCTGATTCTATGATTCTATCCTCTGAATATTAAGTGTTCCCTGTATCAGAACATAGTTTTGTTTCCAAGCATTGTGCATATAGTACTAGTGGGAGGTGTCCCTGCCTATGGCAGGGGGTTGGAACTAGATGATCCTTGAGGTCTCCTTCCAACCTTACTATTCTATGATTCTATGATTCTATATTGGATAAGTTTGGAATATTATATGTCTTTTAGTATTCATATATTTGTATTTGTTCTGTTAGGTTATGAACAACATCTTGCAATAAGCCAGAGTTTGAGTCATTACACTCTCTGTATTTCTCATATGATATGAATTTAACTACTTGTGTTAGCAGACTGAAGTGAAAATGGACAGGTTTCTAACTCTAGTTACAGATAAGAGTTTTTATCTACTTAGGATTAACAAAATATAGTTTTATAGCAGGAAAATGGACATTTTGGGTAATTTTTAAACACAACTAAAATTTAATACAAATGCAGCTTTGGTTTCTTTATGCACAGTGACGGTATGACAATTCAAAAACAACAAAAAATGAAAGGGTGCAAGTATGAACACGAAGATGTCTGCAGAATTGTTCTGAATCCTTGATTCTATCTACAGGCTGACAAGACAGAGAATACAGTTTGTGAAAGAAGTAAATCCTAAAGCAGGTCCTAACAACTGCTTGCAAGCTGAGATCAATTTCTAGCGGAACAAGGCAAGCTGTCTACAGAGCAATATAGGAGCAGATTTTGAAAAACCACCAGGCAATATGCACTATACTGAAAAAAAAACCCTCCCTGAGATCATATGGAAGCTGTTCTGGATAGATGGGACAGATTCAACATTTTCACACCTGCCAGTCTGCTCAAAACTGTGCTATGACCAAATCATGGCAAGTGCACTGCTATTATGTGAAAAAGCATCTCTGTTATCTGAGAATATGGGTCTCTAACTCGTGTTTGGCCCTTTTCTAGCTTCAGTGCAGATTCCTAATGAGGTTGACATATGTTGTAATTGGTGCACTTGCTACTAATAACAGTCTCTAAATCTAGCTGGTCTTCTTCCAACAATAAAATTCTAAAGAAACTATTGGTAAAACAACTCTTGTAACATGGAGCAGAACTTCTATGCAGGAAGGGACAAGGCTGGTTTCTCTTTTTACTGAAAACGGACTTTCAAAGCAATTTGTCCAAGAACCATCTGGGAATTGTAAGTATTTCATTACAAAAACACAGATGTTGGGATTGGAAAATAATTTTGTGACTGTTACCTTCTGGAATAGAATTAAACCATTGTCTTGAAGAGTCCTCTCTGTATAGACTACTCTGTTTTATGTTCTTCACTTACCAACATCCACATAGTGTGAAAATGAAACTTATCTTCCCTGCTTTAGTAATGCTGAAATCCACTGGGATTTTGGATTTCATGCAGTGGGAGGAGAGGAGCATCTGGGAACATCAAAAACTGGCAAGCATACCAGTTCCTCTTTACTTGTTCCTACATTGTTTTGTTTTGGTTTTTGTTTGTTTGGTTTTTTTTCCAAACAAAGACAATATATATATTATAATATATATATGTGCATGTATAAATATATATATACACACACACATGTATATATATGTATATGTATACACACTATATATATAGAATCATAGAATAGTAAGGTTTGAAGGGACCTCAAAGATCATCTAGTTCCAACCCTCNCTCAATTTCAAATGCCTAGATTTTGTTAGTAAACAGCAGTACACATCACAGCAGCTTAAGCAAATTTTTTTTTTCAGTTCAGGACCCATTGCTGCATGTGAACAGCACCTAAGAATGCAGTCAGAGCTGCCCCTAGACAGAGAGCTAAAGAGAACGCCTCTACTTTGAAAATGTATCACTCTCATTCTCTTTCATTGCTAACTGTATTAAAGTGAAGATTATTGGCTGCATAAAATTCAGTGTGGGGATTTCAAGCTGCTGACATTGTGGCATTGAATATACAGAGCTCAGCAGCAAGACGCCAGCAGCAACCTGAAACAATCTTCACTAGACTCCCCATCTAACAACTGCAGGCTCAGAGCATCGTTGGATGTGCAACCTCCCAAGGTTATTGAATAATAATCCTATTTCTGCTAACAGTAGATGCTCCGAGTTCTCTTCTAACTAGTCACCATGGAGTATTTATAAAGGTTATTGGGTTGAAAATTATTGCTGTGACTTGTTTTAAAGAGGAAGGAAAAAGCATGCACACAGTTATGCATGCACATAAAGCAGAGGAAATCATCCTTCTACCAATCATTTGCAATAGTCACAGTTACCTCTGGCATTTTCCCTTTATGTTGAGGGCCTTTTATGCTCTGCATCCTCTGAATGATTATTGTGCTGGGAAAGACTGGGACTTGAACATCTGCAGCTCCCCTAAAGCCAGTTAAGTCAATTCACTCTGCATGATCTATGAAGGCCACCTAACTTAAACAAAAGAGATACTTGAGACTAGCATGGAGAGCATTAAATCTTTCCTTTGGCACACAATGCCAAAGCTCACCACTCTGAAGCACAAAGTTGCTTCCTGCTGAGGGGGAGCAAGCCTGTTTTCTCTGCATTGCTAAATGGCAAACGGCTGGGGACCACAGGTCCTCCTTAATCAGTGATGATCTTTCTCATTTATTTGGTTCTAAATAGTAGTTTCACAACTTTGCCCTGTTATTCAGCAACGGTGTGGTCAGCAAGCTAGCATGGCATCAGATTGATACCATCTGTTTTAAGCTTCCCCTTAGAGGTCAAAGGAATGAGGCATGAATATATAAACAGACTCATCAATAATAATATCTTTTATTTTCCAGACTGATGAGCCGTAAATCAGATTGCTAACACACTGTGATGTGTGGATGCAGGCTGCTTTTAGCACCTATAAAGACATTTGTATTTGCAACGTGGGAGGCTTAAATTTTAGTTTCAATATTTTGAGGATTAGTGCAGAAATGATGGATTCCACAGTGCTTCTATCGTAATAAGCACTGAAAGCCAAAACCAAATAAGCACAGAATGAGTTTGACTGATCTGCTCTTTCACTGCTGGAGAAAAGTAGGACTCAGTTCTGTTACTCTAGAAATCTGACACAGAAGCACTGGCTCGGTGGACACGTGCAGTGCTGCAGTAATAAGAGTGCTCTGCAGAGTCTCAGGGGTATGTACTTGCTTTGAGTGCTCACATCCATGCAAACACACCAGCATCTGTCTGCCACTGCCCTTGCCTTCAACAGGGACTGCACTGCTTACATTTTAATGAAGAGATGCTCTGCAGAGTTTACCTAAGAAGCATGCAGCATTTGTGAAAATGAGTTCAATTACACTCTTCTGGTCCTTCCAAAGGCTCAGAAGGGAAAAAAAAACAAGGTGGAGGGGGTGTGGGGGGAAGTAAGAATTCTGCCAGAGGATGAGGAAACACACCTTCTCTTTTTTTCCAGTTAGGTAAGGTGTAGTGTTTTCAGCATTTTCTGTTTGCAAAGGTTTGTGTCATGTGAATAACCACGAAGTTCTGCAAAACTGAAAGATAAATAGCTCTGCACTAACGTAATTCATTTCTAAAGCAGGCAGAAAGCATCCCAGTAGATAACTGTGGCAGGGCACACCCAAGTCCCTGCCCCACCGGAGGTGTGAATGGGGCACAAAACTGTTTTACTCCCTCCCACCTTTGGCTCAAGCTTCTTTCCCTATAGTATTCCATTAACAACACAAAGATTTCTTTCCTAACTACACAAATGTACCTGTTAGTACTTGCATATGATTGCTAAAATAAACAGGCACATTTATAACCCTCAAATGGAAAGCCTCTCCAAGTCATTTTTAGCAACCTCTATATTTCTGCCATTTGAGACACAAATTTATTTCCTCATTGCCTAAATCTCCATTTTCAAAGGCTGGCATTTTGCATTCGGTTCCAGCATATTCAGCTATTGTTTCCCCTATCATTCATTGTTATTGGATGTCCTGCAGGTTGACAGTCATTGCTCTGTGCCAAGAGAAAACAAAGTCAGCACAGTTACACGTGCTTTCTCCATGGCAGGTGCATATGATATCCTCCTAAACAGCTGTATCTATCAGTTCTCTTCTCACCTTGTTTGCAGGTTTTATTTCAGATACATATTGAAAACACAAAATCAGTGTGTGTGACATTCCATGCCTTATCTATTCCCAGCTCAGAATGTTCTTTACATGTCACATGTTTCTGAGACTAATTATGGTTCATTAAACTAGTGTTCTGCCCCTGGCAAATGACCTGTGTCCTATGAAAGGATATAAAAAGTAGCAAGGAGTTAGAATTGACTATTTATAGAATCATAGAATGGTAAGGTTGGAAGGAGACCTCAAGGATCATCTAGTTCCAACCCCCTGCCATAGGCAGGGACACCTCCCACTAGCACAGGTCACTCAAGGCCTCATCCAACCTGGCCTTGAACACCTCCAGGGAGGGAGCANTCTATTAAAGTATATATTTATACTGTCTGGAAGCTATGAAGCTATATATATATATATATATAGTATATAAATATATATATGGTGTATATATATAGAATGGAGGGAGAGTATGGAGAGAGAATATATATATAGTATATATATTATAGAGTATATGTAGTATATAGATAATGTGTATATATATACACACACACTCTATATACACTATATAATAATTTGAATCCCTAAACAGGACTATTAATTGTCAGTAATGAAAGTTACATGATAATTTTTCACCAAAGACTAAGTTTTGTCCAAAAAAAAAAAAAAAAAGAAAAATAATTCTTGTGATTTTTTTTTTTTGAAAAATAGAATTATTGTTACTGAGAAATGTATAAGAAGAATATGTAGCAGCTCACTGAGGTTCTAATGTATGTTCTGTGCATGTTAATATAAAGTTGAACTACCTGGGAGCATTACTTCTACTCAGTCTTCTCCTAGTTAGGTTTCAAAAAATTAAGAATTTTTCTCTTCTATTCAAAAAAGCTCTGCTTTGAAATTTTTCATGTATTGATTTTAGTTTTAAAATAAACTCTAAAGATTAAACAAATATCAGATAATTGACCAAGTAATGTGATACTTTGATTTTTCTCTTTAATATTTTTGTTTGTATCTTTGATTATTTAATGATGAATCTCAATATGAAAAGACACAAATAAAACTAAAAACTGTGAAATAGATCTCCCAACCAGCTCTTAACTAAACTTTTATTTTTGTATAACTTGAGTAGAAACCTATAGAATCCACAACCTCCCTGGGCAACCTGTGCCAGTGTCTCACCACCCTCACTGCAAACAACTTCTTCCTAACATCCANAATACTGTAGTGAAATCTACAGCTGAAGGCACTAAACAACAGATTCCAAGCACACCTAAGTATATGCAACCCAAGCACATTGTCTATGTCTGTTTCACAATAAATGCAGATATAAAGACAGCACTGGTTATGCAGGTGAAGGGATTAAATTAAGTATCTGCTCTTTCAGTCTCACAACACAGTCATTGGCACCACAAAGGGACCTAGGGAGTTCAAATCTTTACTGTCTTTTTGTAAACCACTTTGAGAGCACTAATTTCATTGAACTTTAGACAGGCTGCCTTGTGGGAACCGAGGAAGGGAGTCAGCTAGAGAGGGTCCCTGTGTACCCCTGAGGCAGGAAGATTAAGGTTAGAAACACAGTAAACTGCTATGCTCACCTTGTGTAACATCTGTACAGGAACATAGTCAATTTAGAACAGAGAACTGAAAGCAATTTGTGCCAAGAGAGCCAACACCTCACTGTTAGCCAATAAGAGTATTAAAAAACAATATCTTATCCAATCATTGTATTCCACAACTTGTAGAGTCACCACAATTTGTAGAGTGGCATATAATAAGGCTGCTGCTATAGCAATAAACAGCTGTGGCTGCTTTGATATCCACATACCCTTGTGTGGCTGGCTTTGTCCATCACAACTGTAACAGTGACACTGCCTAACTCTTAAATGGTTAAAGTAGTCATTCAAGCACCTTTGATAGGGGATAAAAATGAGAATGGTCAAAGGCAATTACCCATTTTAAAACCAAGTATGCAATGATGTAGTCTCACAATTAGCTTAAACCAGATTAAGCTGACAGGGCTGCAAAAAGAAGTGGCCCCACTGTTGCTCTGGAGCTCTCTTTCTCCCTTGTGTCAGCACAAGCATTTACCTTCCAATTAAAACTAAACAGGGGTTTTGCCATGTTCATTTTAAGCAGGATCGGTTCTCTGACCTGGTTTGCTGTGCAGCTGTACAAAGCTTCCCCAGGAGTGGGAAGATGTCAGGGAGGTGAAAAGGGAGTGAGAGGAACACTTCTCTTGACATTAGTGCCAGATGCTGCTGCTGCTGCGAATGGATTGTGAAACTACAGCACAAGATGCAATAGGCTGTCTGCTTCTATTGATTATAGATGGGACCTCACTGGCTGTGTTGGCCTATAGGAGAGCAGAAATCACCCTAAAGGTTCCCATATAAAGCAAGGACTTGCTGTAAAATACTGTTTTTCATAATAAAATAGATTTCTTAATGAAAAGGAGAGTTTGGTTTTTTTTTCTCATCTTAGAACTCTTTTCAACATGCTTTATACACAAACCTTAAGAGGATAGGTTTTAATTGACATCAACAGGACAAAAAGAATTCATTTTCAGAATACTAAATGGATATATATTGTACTTATATTTTAATTTAAACTATGCACAAGGGAGCTAAATGCAGTCTAAATCATATAGAAATATAGGAGAACTAGACCCACAATATATCTTGTCTACAGTTTTGAACAAAGGTTTGAGCCCTTTGGGATTCATATGGATTGATTAAAAAAAAAAAAAAAAAAAAAAGGGAAAAAGTAATAAACTGTAATGGGAACTATGTTTCTTTTTTGTTGCCAGAAGGGATTATAATATTCCAAGTACTCAGAATGGAAAGCAGGCACAAAGGAAGGGAGGAAAAACAGCATGAAGAGAGGACAAACTCCCAAACTTACATTTGGTTTTGTACCTTACATTAATGATTCAAGGAGCCCTAGCTGATACAAAAAATAGATCTTTCATCATTTAGTCCACCAAACAGTAGCCAACACTGGTACTAGCACAGTGTTTTTAGAAGAGGAGGAAGGGTAGTGGAATGCCCTAACAAATTAAAAATCTCAACCTGGCTTGGAAAAAGGACATTTAGGTATGCTTTCCAGAGACAGATGATATGGTTGGGAAGACTGATTTGCTTCTCTGCCTTCTAAAGGCTTTGCAGTAAATTTACTCTGCCCATGACAATTGCTCTTAAATGCAGTAGAGCTGATCAAATTCCTCCATCATTTTAAATGATGACAATGGGACAGATGACAAAGACAGGCAGAAGTTTCTGACTTGGTTGGCTTTTGTGCGACTGCATTTTGTTATTATTTGTAGTGCATAACCTAGCAACAATTTAAGACCTACACTTGCTATGAGAAAGACTGATCCCATGGATGGAATTATGGTTTCCATGGAATTTGACTTCAACATGCCACAACACTAGAGAAATTAAGTTTGCCACATACGTAAATTTTCTAAGGTAGTCTTTTTGTCATATCTTAACTAAAATTTGTCTGGAAGCAATTGATGAGGATGTGTCCTTATCAATGAGTTTGGCTGGCAGAATGATAGAGAAATATAAAACAATACAGATACTGCTGTTGTAGAGTAAAACTTAATTTTTAGATTATTCTAAAGCACAAGCTTCAGGCATTAGTCAGATGTGAGGTTGGCTTAACTAGCCTGGATGAATTCTGGATTAATTTGCCTTTTTAGTTTGTTTCCTCTGTGCTAGAATGGATTTTTTTTTTTTTTTTTTAAATTATTGTGCTGTTTAACATCTTTGTCAGTGACATGGACAAAGGAATCGGTGCAGCCTCAGCAACTCTGCAGATGGCACAATGCTGTGTGGCACAGTCAACTTGCNCTCCCTGGAGGTGTTCAAGGTCAGGTTGGATGAAGCCTTGAGTGACCTGTACTAGTGTGAGGTGTCCCTGCCTATGGCAGGGGGGTGGAACTAGATGATCCTTGAGGTCCCTTCCAACCTTACCATTCTATGATTCTATGATCTCTTTCAGTCAGGGGAGGCTGATTTCTGGCAGCAGGTAATCCATCCTTACTTACACATCCTTAGGAAAGCTATACATTTATTAATAAGATGACAGTAAACTACGCCAGTACAACTGGGAGTAAGCCAGAAATATAGTTTATTTCCTGTCTTTTCATTACAGTTTCTATTTATATCATAAAAACCTAATGTACCTTGTTTGTTTTTTAGATAATTCTCCAATGCCAAATTAATGACTGTGGGAATTGATAGACAAATTCACTTTCTTTCTTGTCTTGTAAACCCATGAAGTTTAGGGTGAAGAATTTAAGATCTCTAATGATATATGCAGTCTCTAATGTAAAAGTAGATTAAGATGCACTTTCAATCCAAATCAGTGGAGTGGTTTGAATTAGTTAACTATCTTGACTAAGTGCCACAGTTCAGGCCCATGCAGCAGCTCAATACCATGCAGCTGTGGGTTCACTCCTCCTCACACTTTGGGATGAGGAGGAGAATCAGGAAAAACACAAAAACAAAAACAAGTAAAACTCAAGGGTTCAGATAAGAACAGTTTAATTTTAATTAAATAAAATATTATAATAATAGTGATGAAAAGGAACATATCAAAAAGTGAGATGTAAAACCCAACAAAAGACAAGTTATACACAATGTAATTGTTCATCACTCACTGACTGACACCTGAGCAGTGATTGATCCCTTCTGACCAACTCTCCCCAGTTTCCATACTGAGCATGATGTCCTGTAACATGCAATATGCCTTTGCCTAGTTTGAGTCACCTCTCCCCAGTTTCCATACTGAGCATGATGTCCTGTAACATGCAATATGCCTTTGTCTAGTTTGAGTCACCTCTCCCCAGTTTCCATACTGAGCTTGATGTCCTATAACATGCAATATGCCTTTGCCTAGTTTGAGTCACCGCTCCCCAGTTTCCATACTGAGCTTGATGTCCTATAACATGCAATATGCCTTTGCCTAGTTTGAGTCACCGCTCCCCAGTTTCCATACTGAGCTTGATGTCCTATAACATGCAATATGCCTTTGCCTAGTTTGAGTCACCGCTCCCCAGTTTCCATACTGAGCTTGATGTCCTATAACATGCAATATGCCTTTGCCTAGTTTGAGTCAACTCGCCTGGCTATGCTACCTCGCAGTTTCTTGTGTGCCTGCTTGCTGGCAGAGCATGGGAAACTGAAAAATCCTTAACCTAGGATAAACACTACTCAGCAACAATTAAAACATCAATGTGACATCAACATTATTCTCATCCTAAATCCAAAACACAGCACCTTTAACAGACACTAGAAAGTATGTTATCTCTGTTACAGCTGACACCAGGACACCAAGTTAACTAACCTGAGTATTTGTCTGGTGCAAGAAAGTTAAGGGCAAGATGAAGTGATAAAAGCTGAAAAACAAAATAGAAATTAATGTAGGAAAAAGAAAAAAAAAAAATCAGTACCCAGATCATTGTTCCAGTGGGTTCTTTGGGATCCAGAAAGTGGAAACACAACACACGAGTACCCCCCTCTAGGTGCAGTTCCACTGCTTTCTTATAACTCCAATACTAAAATCATCAAAAGAGAGATATACTGGAAACTGTAATGCTGAATAAGATATGGCCAAGAACACTGAGTAACTCTATTGATCAAAGAGCACCTTATACTCATCCCATCCAACTGAGCAGCAACATTCCTGAGATGTATAGATGGCAGAGCTGGCTGGCACTTATCTTAGGTGGGTGTCCCCATCAAAACCAGCACCATCATGCTGGTAAGACTCCCAGGCCCTTTTCCTCA